>PVJI01001717.1:0-125285 GCA_004026765.1 Micronycteris hirsuta
CTGAACTACAGGAAAATGTGTAGGAGGATCATGTATAGCATCTGGGAAATTTCTAAATAACTTTGATGTTCCTCAAAGCCCAAGGACTCCAAGCTATATTATAAACAACTGTTCATTCATACATACCTTCATCAGAAGTCCCTAAAAAGCTCTCTGATGTCCTCTCTGGCTTCATGTTTTCTTCCTCTTTTCTCTTCTTTTCACCAACTTCTTGAGCCTCGGTACCTGTCTCCCTTCAATGACAAAGATTTTCAGTATCAAAATACATGCACAATGGCCAGGGGAACAGGACTGTGCTCCGAAGGAAACACAGTAATAGCTAGCATTAATGGAGTGTTCCCTATCGGCCAGGCATTTCAAGTGCTGTAATGTATGTTGTATATTAACTCACTTAATTCTCATCACAGCTACATAAGGTAGTTACCACTACCATCCCCATTGAGTAATGAGGAAACTGAGGCACAAAGAAGTTAAATTACATGCCTAGTAAGCCCTACAGCTGGAACCTAGTAGTTTGTCTCAGACTCTGCTCTCAACCACTAGGCTATATTGTCCAAAAGGAAAAAAAAAAACACTTCACGTATGTTGTAATTGGTATCCTTTTACAACCACCACTTACTTTATTACCTCATCTTCAATTCCTGAAACTCTCTGAAGTGAAATAGCTAATTAAAGTATCTAACAATTTTAGACATCTGTCAAACTAGTAAGCAGAAACCATCTCTCCCAATCAACTAAGCTCTTAAAGGCAGAGACATCCTACCCCTCTGCACCTCCAGCACCTAGCACAGCACTCGGCTCACAGGCCGTGCGCCATGATGCTGGCTGAGCCAAACTGACATTGTTCAGAGATTTTTCTTCTGTTTTCATTTGGTGGAGATTCAAAACAAGTATGTGAATGAGAGAAAAAATAAAGCCAGGCAGGGTGAAAATGACTTTTTCCCCTCCTAACCTCTCATCACTAACAGAGTCATAGGCTCTGGAGTCCAGAGGAGGCCTTCAGATTATTTTGACCTCCTTCCAAATGGCCCAGACCTGAGGGTCACCCAACCTGCACTTGGGGGAGGGGTGATTTTGGAGTGGGGGGTGGAGGTGGAGGGAGGGAGCTATTGTTAAAGTAAGTGTGAAGGCAGCTGTTTGCCAAATACCTATTGCTATGAGAAAGTTCGTGCTTTACTGAATAAAAATCCCTTACTCTGCAGTTTCTAGCCACTAGCTCTGTCCTTTGGGGCAGAAGAGAGTAAGCTGACTCTCTTTACAATATTTCAGGTATTTGAAGACAGCTATCAAATTCTCCATTCCATCTGCTCTTCTCCGGCTAAGCCTCCCCAGCTCCTTCAGCTGTTCTCATATGACAGGGTTTCCAGACCTCTGACTGTTCCATGGCCATCCTATTCTGTACGTGAATGTCTCTTTTAAAATGTGACAGTCACAAAGGAGCCCCACACTGAGTCATACCACCGTGAGACATTACCTTGATCTGGTCCATACATTTCTGTCTGTTCATCATTAATACTGTGTATCTCTCTTTTTATTTTCATTGACCTTTTTAGCAACTGCTTCAAAGTGAGGTCTCATGGAGTCATCCATGCTTCCTTCAACAAGGATTTTTTGAATTCTTACCATGTCTCAAAATGCATGCTAAATGCTGGGCATATAAAAATAAAACATACTTTCTGTCTTCAATGAAATTACACCAACCAGGATCTTCCAATCAAAGATCCCCCATTAGGTCAGATCTTTCATATTCTATACTTTTGGATTCAAATGCTCAGCTTCATATTTCAGGGAAATCTAACATTCCCACCAGTCAAGACCTTTGTGAATCCACAGTCTATCACCTATCTTTATTAGTATTCATTTTAGACTTGTGTTATCTAAAAATTTGGTAAGTATGCCTTTTCTGATTTAACTCAAATGGCCGATGAAAATGTTGAAAGCGACAGGGCCAAGATACAGCGGTCTTAGAGGCCTCTCTCTATACTGATACCAATCTGCTAACCACTGTCTTGAACACTATGGGTGCTTGGAGGAACAGGGGCAGACAGGAGTCAGGACTGGCTTACCTACAGCAACAAAATGCCATCACCACACATGCATTCTCCAAGGAGTCGAAGTATTTTTTAAAAACTAAAATCTAATCCCCCTTCCAGAGAAAGAAGATGATCTCCTGATGGAGAAGAATAACCTTGCAGAGCCCCTGGGGAGATCCTGTAGCTCTGTACGGTTCTCAGGTGGCTGCAGCCATCTTTCCAGGTCTTCATCCAGAGTAGAGTGAGCTCTGTCCAAGGGAAAGTGAAGAGAATTTCCAGTCTCCCTTGTAAATGAAGATGGTCACACATCCCATTTGGCCAATGAAATATAAGTGGGCATCTGCTGGGATGAGGCTTCTAGGAAAGTTTTTGCTTTCCAAATAAAAAAGGGCAAAGTCAGCTAGAATACTCCTCCCTCCCTCCCTCCCCCACCTGGTGTGTGGACAGCAGTCACCTTGCAACCAGGAGGGGACAAGTCTGGAAATAAAGGCCAGCATGCTGTTGCCATGGGTGGCAGACCAGGAAGATCAAGAGTCGAAGTCCCTGGAGGCATCTTGAGCGGCTACACCGCCATGCCCTGCCAACCTGAGGGCATCTTGCTATGTGAGACAAACGCATTTAAACACAACAGTGGGGCTGTCTATCAGTGCAGCTGAGGCAATTCTGCAGGGCTGCATTAAGGATCCACAGGACCAGGATTAGGATGAGGCAAGTGGTGCAAGGGCAGATTCAGATCCAGTCTTTCTTCAAAATTCAGATATTTTGTTCATCATGTATTCTTTTGTATTTGTTTTTAAACATTGTATTAAAATAATACATATCTTGATTCCTGAGTTTTTTGGTGCCTCCTTCAATTTTGTTCCCTAGGAGCGGATCCCTCAGCTCACCCCTGTCCTAGTCCTGATGACAGGACAAGGCGAGAGAAGTCAGGAGGCAAAGGAGCTGAGCTGAAGTAGTTTACCTGACAACACAGGTCAAAGAGGGGCTCTGAATCAGGAAGAGAACCAGGTGTTTTGAACCAACCTTGTGTTTCTAGTCTGAATTGTCTAGCTGACTGCCCTTATTTTCTTATTTGGCTAGAAAGATCTAACAATTCTCTTCCAATGACTTTTAACTAAACTGTTTTTTATTTTATTTTATTGGTTATGCTATTACACTTCTCTCATTTATCCCCCTCTACCCTGCACCTCCCTCCCTCCAGCATCCCCTTCCCTTTGTTCATGTCCATGGGTCGTACATGTAAGTTCTTTAGCTTCTCTGTTTCCTATAGTATTCTTAACATCCCCCGATCTATTTTGTACCCACCATTTATGCTCCTTATTCTCTGTACATTTCGGTGGGGGGATGGCTAGGGCTTGTGCTTTATTATTTTTTTCTTTTATGAGATGAGAACTCAAGCAATTAAAATATGCATTTTATTTTCTTTTTAAAAACCACAATGAGATATCACCTCATATCCATTAGGATAGCTACTATCAAAAAGAAAAGAAACAGTAAATAACAAGTGTTGGCAAGAATGCAGAGAAATTGGAACCCCTGTGCACTGTTAATAGAAATATAAAATGGTGCAGCTGCTGTGGAAAATAGTCTGGGATTTCCTCAAAAAATTAAAAATCGATTTATCATATGATCCAGCAATATCACTTCAGGGTACATAGCCAAAAGAACTGAAAACGGTGCCTTGGAGAGGTATTTGTACACATATGTTCCGAGAGCATTATTTAGAATAGTTAAAAGGTGGGCGCAATCCCATGTCCACCAACAAATGAATGGATAAAATGTGATACACACATAAACACATAATGGAATTAAGCCTTGAAAAGTTAGGAAATTCTGACACATGCTACACGAATGGGCCTTGAGAACATTGTGTTAAGTGAAGTAAATTACAAAAAAAGCAAATACTGTATGACTTCACTTATATGAGATTATCAAAAGTAGTCAACTTGTCCTGGCTGGTGGATTGGGCATTGGCCTGCAATCTGAAAGGTTGGTCGCCAGTTCAATTCACAGTCAGGGCACATGCCTGGGCTGTGGGTCAGGTCCCCAGCTGGGGACGTGCGAAACTCAACCTATCCATGTTTCTCTCGCACATCATTTCTGTCACACATCAATGTTTTTCTCCCTCTCTTTCTCTCTCCCTTTCCCTCCAAAATAAATAAAAATAAATGACCCTACCTTTAAAAAAAAAAAAAGTAGTTAAACTCACAGAAACAGAAAGTAAATCGGTGGTCGCTAGGAACTGAGCGGAGGGGGACACGGGGAGCTGCTTAAAGGGTAGTGAGTTTCGGTTTTGCAAGATGAAAATGTTCTGCAGATTGGCCACACAACAATGTGAATATAATTAAAAGGAGTGAGATGCACACTTAAAATTTTTATGTGTATTTTAGGGCAATCTAAAAGTTTTTAGGAATAGGGGCTATTAGGATAGTATGACAAAAAGACCATTTTTCCCCTTCTTATTTGTCAATAGCAAAAGCAAAACTACTTTCAAAAGTCCTGGTTTTTCTGTTACCTCTCTGTGTCCTCTTCTAGGTCCTGAGTTTCTTTGGTCCAAAGTATGCTGCTGTCTTCTTTTTTACTGTTAGTTCCTTGTTCCTCTAAATGACCTTGATCTAAAAGCAGTTGAAAATTTTAACTTTATTTGAAAAACAAAAAATAATAATTCAGAAAGACTGCATTAAAATGGAGTGCCAAAAACTTAGGGCTAATCAGTGGCCCCTGAAGTCTGCAATTCACTAGTTCCCCTCTTCCCAGGACAGGAGGGGGCCAGATGGTCGTCTGCAGGGTGCCTGTATTCACAGCAGCTGCTTCTAGGGTCTTGAGAGCTCTTTAGTGCCAAGGGAAGCTACAGGGAACGTTGCTTGTGCCAAGACTCAAGAGAGACAGAGGAAGCAGAGGAAAGGGCACATAAAAGAGAAGGAAGAGACCCTGAAAACAAATGCGCATTTTTACTTGAGGACCACCCTGTTCTCACTTGTTCTGCTTCTAGGCTGGAGCCCCAGGGGAAAAATTTGGGTGGGGAAGGGTAGTACCCTTTAATGTATGCCAGGCATTTTACACATGCTATCTCATTCCATCCTGCCAGCAGTCCTGTGAAGGGAAGGGAACTAACATATGTTCAGTATCTTACAATGTACCAGGGGATGAGGTGGGAATTATCATCCCTATTTTACAGATGAGGGTGACTGAGGCTCACCGACAAACAGTTTGCCATACATGTGGTAGAGCCAAAACAGAGGCAGACTTATGCCTGGCCTCAGTGTCCACACTGCTTCGAAGGGCAGCATCACAGCAAGAAATTGGTGAGAAAGACCTGGGTAGTTGGCTTACCGTTTGCAGTGGTGCCCGGAGGACTTGCTGCATTCCCACCCAACACTGCGGATGAGGCCTGCTGCTGCTTCAAGTGCTCTGTCCAATACAAAAGCAGAAGGCAACTTATTTCTTCCTTTGCACACCATTATTCATGGCAGTGATTCTCAAAAAGTGGCCCTCAGACCAGCAGCCACAGTATACCTCAGAACTTGTTAGATATGCAAATTCTCAGGCCTCATCCCAGACCCACTGAATCAGAAACGCAGGGTGGGGTCCAGCAGCAGGTTGTTTAACCAGCCCTCCACGTGATTCTGGTGCCTGATCAAGTTTGAAAGCCACTGCTTGAGGACTTTCAATCCCATAACAACAATAAAAATTAAAATGATGATGATAGAGCCTATGTGGCAGGTACAGTTTCTAACTTACATTAAGCCAAGATTAACAGTAACAGTTACTTCTCACAACAACCCTATGAAATAAATCACATTATGCATTGTTATTCCTGTTTATTTCCTGGAAATGAAAGTAAGAAAGGTTAAGGATAGTAAGAGGCAGAAATAGAATTTGAATCCAGGCAGTCTAGGTGTAAGGTTTATGCTGTTAATGTCTATTTTGTAATCTTTCAAACAGTTTATAACAGCATCAAAACAACCCCAAATTTCCCCCATCTCTATTGGACTATATTTCATATTTTTATCTCATTTATGGGAAAGACAGAGAGCAAAGAATATCTATACTTACCAGTTCCTAAAGAATTGCTCACTAGACCAAGACAACCATCTGCTAAACTCAGGTCCCTGCTTTGCATTTGTTAGGTGCTTGGTCTGCTCCAAGTGCTCCCAGAGCAGAGAAGAGAGACAGCTGGGAGGCAGCACAGATGGGAGCCTGGGGCTCGCTCGCTGGCACAGCCCTGCTGTGTGCAGACACAGGTCTCTCCCTCATGCAGGCCAGGGAACAGGCCCTGGTAGCTCCCAAGCATCAGGGGGCCCCATAAAATCATTTAATGTAATTTGAAATAAAAAGCTCATTTTATCCTTGTTAAAAGTAGTCCCTTGTTGATCTTAAAGGATTTCCTAGGGCTCTAAAGGACCCTCTCCTTTAGGTCCTTATCAGAAGCCTAGGATTTTGGATGTGGGCACTTCAAAAGCACAGGTGTCAGCTCCAGGTCACTCCCCAAAGCTCTTGAGGGGAAATAACAGAGTGATGATGTATAATAACCAGGTGGGAGCACCCCATTATTCAGAGAAACTACTCAAATGCCCTCTGCCCTTTGTCTAGCTGGAAAATTACTGACCTATCTCAAAGTACACGAATCACCTAGAAACCTGGCCCAGATAATTCCAGTAAGTAAAATGAGGGAGCATTTCTGCAGAATGCACTGAGATACAGTAGTGCAATGAGGGTGGACTGGGGAGAAGCCTGGTGATAGCTGCTGAAATGGGGAAGAAGCAGAATCTAGAGGAAAACTTATCACTAAAGTCAAACTGCAAAAGGACCTACACGTACTGCCTTAAGCTAGGACCAAGAAACAGGTGACACCTGAGCAGGACCTGCGTGGTGACCTCTATTCTCACAAGCAGCAGTTCTACTGTAGCATTAGTAGCTACTAGAGAGGAGGACTCCACAAAGGCTCCCTGGAAAGTTAAGAGGAGAAAAGTTGGTAGGGGGGTGGGGCCCTGAGAGAATGATCCCCAAATCCTGGGACCTATATGACTCTGTGACATCAGGGGAGGGGTGCAGTGAGGCAAGAAGGGCCTATGACCAGAGAAAAAGAATCTAAGGAAGGTTCTGGCAGTTCTGACCGGCTCCACCCAAGTTCTTCAGGCCAGTGGGGCTGGGGTTTGTGACAGTATGGACAGTGGCTTTCTGTGGAGTCAGACCAGGTAAGTCCTCATTCACCTTCCTCTTCCTGATGAGACACAAAAAGTCTGAGATCCTGAAAACGAAGAGATGCCCCTCAGGAGGTCCTCTAGGAGCCCCATACCAAAACTTGAACCGTCAGAGGTCTGACAAGATGTGTCCTCTGAGGGTGAGAGGCTGGCTGGCCAGTCTGTTCAGAAAAGGGCAATCAGGTCTTTCCCGGGGAAGCAAATAACCTGCCCCAAATGTCTCTGTAATGTTTGCTTCCAGCACTGGCTCAGCTGGGAAGGGCCAGCCAATCCATCAGCTACAACTAAATTGAGCTGGTATTGCTCAGTTTCTGGCTGAAATGGAAAATTCTGGTCACATTAGGTCTTGTGCCACTGACTTCTCTGCCCTCGGGATAGTGATTCATCCACAATGCCAATACCTTCAATACCTCCTGCTAATGGCAAAATGAAAAGAACAGGGTGTCTTGGCCTTAGTAGCCAGACATCAGGCCTCCCAGGTATGGCTGGTTTTGGTTCGAAGATAACAATTCCTTCAATAACAGAAGGTCATCATAATAAGCCACTTGAACATTGTTATTTCCTCTTCATTACCACAGACCTTCTAAGTAACAAAATGAAAACAGACACAGGCCAATTATCCTGTCCAGGCTTCAGTAGTAATCTAAGGTCCATTTTATGGGAAAACTGCCCCTTTCTGAATTCTGTACATTCAGTCAGACCTTCAAAAGGCCTTTGGTACTAGTGCTCACACCTGAGACGAAGAACCATATTGTGGTCAGTGATTACAGTTAAGAGGGCCACCGAGTGAGTACATTCTGTATTAAACATCCCTTACCAATTTCGTCAAGTAGTTCCTGAGATGGAGGTGGTAGCTCATCAATGTCATGCTGCGAGATGGCTTCTACCAGTTCTGAAAAAGGATAAAAGGGAAAATGACAACACCCTCCTGGACCTGCAATGGATTTTCCAGGCCCCCACATAGATATGACTTAGGCTTTCTCAGTGATAAAACAAACTAAGGCAGAAAGAAGGCCTCTTGAACTAGCAGTCCTAGTTGAGATTTCCCAATATGTGAATGGCTTTTCTATCCCTTTTACTCCGAACCTTTGCCTCCCTCACCCCCACCTCAGTATTGCTTAATCTGTGTTTCTTGCTCCCCAGGGATATTTAGGGTAGGTGAAGTATAAATCTTTACTAAGAGGCTGGAGGCCCAATCTGGAACAGGGCTGCTGAAGGAATATAGAGGCTCTGGACCAGTCAAATGAACAAAACACAAAGTAGAAGGCCTTTCTCTATCAATTACAAGGCCAGGGAACATAGGAGGAATCATACTTTGGGCCTTCCCCTAAGAACTCAATTATAATGTTAACAAAATCCCCTCAGCATAATTCACAAAACCCTTATCCCCCTGAGGGAGATTCTAGAGTCGTACCAAAGCAGCAAGACATTAAAATTCACATGGCAAAGGCAACACGCCTGTGTCAAGAGCTGTGGACATGCTTACACCCTTGCTTTGGAACTGTCTTCTAAGAATCTATCCAAGGAAAGGAGCCGAGGTGCAGATACAGATTTTTGCATAGTTCTTCAACATAAAGGCATGTTTAAGAAACATATGTAGAATGAAATATTATATGGCCATTACATATATTTCTAAATAATTTTTACTGATAAGGGGAAATCCTCAAAATATATCATCAAAGAAAAAAGCAGGCCAGAACTAATATACAACATGATCTCAACTATGTTAAAAATGTTTTTTAGCTTATTTCTAAAAATATAAAAAAGATACATATCAAAATAGTACAAGGTTAAAAATGGTGATAGAATTCAGTGCTTTTCTTTTTTAAGCTCTTATTTATTCTCCAAGTTTTCTATAATGAGTGTGTTTTACTTTTATAATTGGGGAAAACACACGTAGTATTTTTGTTTAAATCTAACGTAACATCAAAGATGAGACTAAGGCTCCCTTAAACTGGCTTCCTCTTATGAATGTGTGTTTTGACTTTAAGCACAGGGTACCTTTTGGCAGGCTCCTTTTGTGGGTGGCATGGGACAATGTGTCAGGTGCCTTAGCATTGCTGGAGGGACCAGCCCCAGTAAATGTAGATGATCTTTTCTGTAAGTAAGACATAAATATGGTAATTGACGCATATATTGAGCTAAAAAACCATATAACTCAATCATCTCCAACATTAAGGTTGTGTATTGGGAGCATTTGAGATCCTGTTTCCTGGCATGTCATCAGTTTGGCTCAAATAAACTCTTATAAAAATATATATATTTTTGCCCTGGCTGGTGTAGCTCAGTGGATTGAGCGTGGGCTGGGAACTAGACGGTCCCGGTTTGATTCCCGGTCAGGGCACATGCCTGGGTTGCGGGCCACGTCCCCCAGTGAGGGCCATGTGAGAGGCAACCATACATTGCTGTTTCTCTCCTTCTCTATCTCCCTCCCTTCTCCTCTCTCTAAAAATAAGTAAATAAAATCTTTAAATATATATATATATTTTTTTTTTTAAAAAAGACTGTCTCATCAATGGAAGAAGCCAGTTGTTTGTTGACTGAGTCAATTTCATTGAAATGTCACCTCCTCCAGGAAGCCTTCTCACCCCTTTGCCTCTGTAGCACTCGACTCACCGCTGTGTTATAGTTTTTCTCACTAGGTGGTGAGCTCCTTTGAGGCAGATACTACACCTTTCATATTCACATTTGGACGCTTAGAAGAGGGCCAAACATGGTCCCTGGCACTTAGAACCTTCCCGATTAACAGTTTGATGAACATAAGCATATAATTCTTTATTGCCCTACTTCAGAGTGGGACCTTTTGTGAGTTAAATGCCCGAAGAAGATAATAATTGGTTTTTCATTGAGGGTCAAAGCCAGTAATCAATCTGCTCTAGAATGGTAGACAACGGGTTCTTTTGTTTTGTTTTGTTTTCTAGTGAATAAACATAACCATTTCGTTACTTATGATTCTAGGAGTCAGAGTTTCAGGCAGTACTCAGCAGGAACTGCTCCACATGTTAGCTGGGGTGGCACTGGTTTGGGGGACTCAAGAGGGTTTCCTTCACATGTCTGAGGCCTTGGTGGTGGCAGGACAGGGAAAGTCACGTTGCGAAGGGGTGAAACAACAGGTTCTTAATGCAGGGTACCAAGTAAGGAACTTGTAGTTATCTTGAAGAGACTATACACATAAAACATGAGGGAGAGAAAAAGAAGAAGAAAAAGAACAACAGGAGGCGGGAAAGGAGAGAAGGTAGTATACAATGGAGTGCAGACTATTAGTTTAGGAGTTCAGAGAAGATGAGTATCAATCAAAACTCTCAGGGAACTAACCAGAGGAGGCTTCAAGGAGGAAGCAGAACTCGAGCCTCCCCAAATGGGCAGGATGTGGTTAGAGAGAAAAGACAATGCAGGTGAAGGCGGCATCATAAGCTACGGCAGAGGCTGGCTCTTTAGAGAAATTGCCGAACATTCTCTCTAAGGGGAAAAAAGGCACAAGAACCTAGGATCTATCTCACAGTAAAGACTCAGAGAGGAGCCCCGGGCAAGCCTGGAGAGCATCCAGCTTATTTCTTGGTAAAACGGATTTGGAGAAATCGTGGCACTCTGGATCACCGAGGCCTTCAGGCTGGCTCCATGAGAGTGGAACACAGAGCTGGTATACATACGTGATCAGTTAGTCTTGAAGGGAGAGTTTTAGAGGAAGTAAAAAGGGAATCTAGGCTCTTTGCTTTCTCTCGGACAGTTGTCGATTTATCAGACAGAGTTGCAGGAGATTCCTGACTGCTCCAGTATGAGGTAGACCCTGTTTTCACCTGAAATGTGATGCTTCCAAGGCAGTCTTTATAGTGACTGACACTTGAAGAACTTGACCCTGTTTTAGAAAAGAAGGCAGTTAGTGTCTGGATCTTCTATAGTATTATTATTATAATCAGTTGGGTATGTGAAAAAACTGCCTTTTTAAAAATATTTACTTATTTATTTTTAGAGAGAGGGAAAGGGAGGGAGGAAGATAGAAAACATCAATGTGTGAGAGAAACATTGAGTGGTTGTCTCTCACACACCCCCAACTGGGGACCTGGCTGACAACCCAGGCACGTGCTCTGAGTGGGAATCAAACCAGCAACCTTTCAGTTGGCAGGCCAGTGCTCAATCCACTAAGCCACGTCAGCCAGGGCTGGATCCTTTATATTATTTAAAAACAAAAACAAAAAGCCCCACACAACTCTATGACTATACCAGGGGTTCTCCAAATTGTTAATTACTGAAATAATCACTGATCCGAGACACAGCTCCTCAAGGTATAAAAAAATGACAGTTCTAGACTTAGTCATCAAAATAAAGGGAAATTATTTGAACTACAAAAATACTGGAACTAAGGACACCAGAAAGAGGGTATTGACACTAGCCGCATGCAGGTGCAGGACTCAGAACTATGCATGTTTAGGCACAAGGGGCTGTCTGAAGTCACAAACTCTAGAGAATGCAATGTACAACGTTGCACTGAACTCAGTAGTGCTCAGGGTACAGAGCAGCCTTCACACTTGCACAACTCTACCATTGAAGTAAAAACACCTCCCTGTAGCTGCTCAATAACCACCAACACCACTCCTTCCTAGATTCCCATGGGCTTATTCCCTCCAGCTTTGACCCTAAAGAAACACCTCTGAACTGTGAGCAAACACCTGCCAGGTCTGCTCCCAAGTCCTGGCTTCCCAGAGCCCATGTGACAGGGGGTGTCCCTCCCTCCCCAGAACGCTTCCCCTCCCTGTGGGTGGTCACCTGGGCTGAGCGGAGTGCTGACGCTAGCAGGCGCGTGGCTGGTTCTGGGCGTTCTGCAGGAGACTTCCTTCAAAGAACCATCCTGTTCACAGGAGATACTAGACAGGTCTTGAATGTCTGTCAACGATCTAAAGAATTAAAAGCACACAATAACTGAGAGATGTTAGGAAAAATCAAACAATATATTCCTGAAATGTACTTATAGAATGTTCTTGACAAAAGTTTTTATTTGACAACAGGCCAGAATTAGAAAATATCTTAGAATATCTGATATATTTTAAAGGAAATATTAAGAGAATACCTTACCAAGAGACGCTAATGTTAAATATATCTCCGCAGCTAAAAATTATTATGCCCATGGGCAAAAGTATGTATGTGTGGAAACCAGATTTAATCTGTTTACATAAGTATAAACATACAGTAGTTATTATTGACATCACAGTATCTCCTTGACTGCAAGATGCAGTACTTTAGATCACATCTTCCTGGTGAAAGAAGAAATAGTCTCACACAAAATGGGAAAACTGTAGATTCTTACAGACAAGGAAATACTATTCCCCTCAACCCAAAACTTGACACAGTGTCCTTAGGCAACCCTTCAGTAGCCATACATGTCTTTCCCTTTCAGCTCCTCTGGTGACTCCTTTAATGTGTCCTCTTGTTCACCTTGTTCACTGTAAGAGAGCAAGTGAGAAAATGATATTATAAATTTCCTGTCAGCTGAGCGCACTAAATTGGTACAAGGGACCAGTGTGAGAAACAGCAGGACAGGCACTAGGCTCCGAAGTAGAAAGTGTGGGTTTTGGCCCTGGCTCTGCTACTGACTAACCACATGTTCTCTAGCATGTCTGGGCCTTGCACTGTATGCCTCCGTTTCCTCTTAAGAGACTGAATAAAAACTCTCGAAGGATCAGCCCATCTGAAATCAGCTAAGGATGCTCTATCGCAGGAGCAAGTTCCAGAGGAAATCAATGGAGTACGGGAGCTTTGCTGGGGATGGCAAGGGGCACCGCCATGGGGCCTGACCAGGTGAGAGACAGCTTCCTGACACAGAGTATCAAGAGAGGCCAAAGGAGGCTTTGTGCCAAAAAATGGCTGGAAAAGAATACTGAAGACAAATTTGACCTGTTTCTACTTCAACCAGTATTTAGTATTTAATTTCAATACTTGTTGAACACAAACCATAAGCCAGATCCTATGCCAAATCCTTCCATGTTTTCACATTTCTAATCTTTGTGACAATCCTGAGGCCAGTAATAAAAAGGAAAGAGCATGGACTTCGAATTTGAGTTGTGACTAATTCTGTTCACTAAAATACTTGTTCTCCTTCTAAGCACAGAGTAGGACAGCACTTTTTGGTCCTCCCAATTTATGTAAGTGGCCACATGACTTGTTTTAATCAGTGAAACGTAAGTGAACGTGATGTAACTCTTGGGAAGAAACTTTAAAGGACAGTGCACAATTCACCAGGTTCCCTTTTGTCACCTCAGAAATTAAGAAGGTACAGAGGAGGAGCCTATCCTCAGCTGGCATCTTTTTTTTTTTTAAGATTTTATTTATTTATTTTCAGAGAGAGGAGAAGGGAGGGAGAAAGAACAATGTATGGTTGCCTCTCACATGGCCCTCAATGGGGACCTGGCCCGCAACCCAGGCATGCCGACTGGGAATCGAACCAGGACCCTCTGGTTCCCAGTCCGCACTCAATCCACTGAGCTACACCAGCCGGGCCTCAGCTGGCATCTCTGACAGAGGGTAAGGCATCACAGACCCCTCCTGGCCACCCCATGATGGACATGGAGCATGAGCAAAGATAAACTTTTGTTTTAAGCCACTCAAACCTGGGGATTGTTACGTGCCTAATCTAGCCTCTTCTGACTGAAACAGACACTTACTAACTGTTCAACCTTAGAAAAAGTACTTAAACTCTCTGAACTTTGCTTCCTTATTGGCAAAATGGAAATAACAGTATGTACCTCAGAGGATTGCTATATGAATTAAATTTGACAAAACAAAGTACCTGGCATATAGTAGCTGCGTAGGAAACACTAGCTATAATTATTATAGAAAAGGAAATTGAGGCCCAGAGGGGGGAAGTAAACTAAATGTTATTGTATCAGGCCCTTTACATCTATTATTAGTTTTGTTAATTAAACTTTTTATAATATAACTGTATATTCACATGGAGTTTTAAGAAATATACTTTACCCAGTTTCCCTCAATGGAAACGTCCTGCAAATCTATAAGACAATATCACAACCAAGATGTGGACATTGATAGTCAAGAGAGAGACATTCCCACCACCATAAGAATCCCTTATGTTACCCTTTTATAGCCCTGTCTACTTTCTGCCCACTCCCCACCTCTTCCTTAACTCCTAGAAACAAATCATTTGTTCTCTATGTCTATAATTTTATCTCAAATATGTTATATAAGTGAAATCATGTAGTAAATAACTTGTTGTGATTGTTTTTGCCACTCAGCAGAATTCTCTAGAGATTTATCCAGCTTGTCATATGTGTCAACAGTTCATTCTTTTCCATGGCCAGGTAGCTGAGTTGATTAGAGCATGGTCTCCATACACCAAGGTAGTGGTTCGATCCCCGGTCAGGGAACATACAAGAATCAACCAATGATGATATAAATAAGTGGAACAACAAACCGATGTTTTTCTCTCCCCGCCCTTCCTCTCTCTAAACTCAATAAAAATAAATAAGTAAGTAAATAAGTAAATAAATAAACAAAGCAGGCAAGCCAGCCAGGCAGCTCTGGCTAGGTAGCCCACTTGGTTAGAACATCATCCTTATACACCAGCATTGTGTGTTCAATCCCCGGTTAAGGCACATACAGGAAAAAATAAAATAAAAGTAAAAAGTAAATTAAAATGAAGTATAAAAATAAAAGAAAAATAGTTCATTCTTTTTTATTGCAGAAGAGTATTCCACGGTATGGGTGTATCACAGCCTGTTAAAGCATTCACTTGTTAGATAAAATCTGGGTTTCCAGCTTTTGGCAACAAAAAAAGTGGCTATAACTCTCATGTATGCATTTTTGTGAACACAAGTCTTCATTTCTTTGGGCTAAATACCCAGGAGTTATATTGTTACTTTTAATCCCTACATCAACACTCTCAATAAGGATTCTTATTCCTAGTTTATAAGGAGGAAAACAGAAGACAGGGGTTGGGACACTTGGGTGAGGTCACATGGCAGAAAAACAGTCAGGATCTGCATACAGATAATGACTGCCTTTCATGGCCCCTCACGATTCTGCTAAACAAGGCCTAGCAAAGCTAAGCTGCCAAAGTTAAGTTTCAGAACATGGAGGCTAATACATTTTAAGGTGAGCAATATATAAAAATGTGGCGTTATCACCGATTAACATTACTTCTATGAGTCTGAGGCTGTGAATAAAATAGTACATACCTTTGTATAGGTTGGAATTGAGACCTGGTCAAAACTTCAGCATTCTCTCCAACTCTTTTTCCTACTTGGACCTCTCTTTCACCTGAAAGAATAAAGTAAATGCGTTTTTAAAAGAATTTCTGCCAACCCAGATTATTATTTTCATTCCCTTCAATTTCCCTTGGTCTTAGCCACAGTGAGAAATAATCCAGATAAACAAAAGTGTTCCCTAATTGGGTTTGGATTGAGTGCTGTACAAGAGGTTTTTGCTCTGAAAGTTTATTTTCCTTGCTCAGAGGGGAGAACTCTGACACTCAGAATACAATCAAGCCATTTACTGGCCTTCCAGTTATAACCACACAGTTATTTCTGGAGACAAATGTTGTTTTGTCTTTTCAGGAAGGCAAACTGACCTGGTTCCGGTCAACAAACACCAGGGGGCGTTGAAACCAAGAACTGCTTGTTCACTGAGTCCAAATAGAAAAGACCATTAGCTGGTTGTTCTCGGAGAGCTAACTGTGCCTCTTGGCCATCAAATGCCACTTAAGGAGTAGGGGTGCGGTCTTGAGTTTTAGGAGCAAATTCACTGTCTTCTGTTCTCCTTGGCATCAAATGTCTGAAGTTAGCCCACCCCAATCCTCAGTGAGCTACTGTGCAGACCTCTGGGCAGACAGGGCCAGTAGCCATGCTCTTTCCCACCACTGTACCACTGTGGTTTACAGAGAGGAGGACAGAGAAGCCCACCCTGTTAGCAAATGCTCACGATCCCCCTGCCATCCCTGAGGTCCATGTGGTCTGGTGGGCAATGAGGAGGCCCACAAGAACAGTACTCCCTTTAGCAGGTACCAAGGAGCTCTGAAACCACACCAGTGAAGATGTTTTGGGGTTCTTCCTGTGACCCTCTTTCAAATTCCTAGAAAGCATAAATGAATCCCTAAGAAGCACAATTTAGAGCAGGGGGGGATTTAGAGATTTTGGAGCCCACCCATTTCCTTTATTTCATACAAGGGGAGAGTGGGGCCCTGGAGTGAAGTAAGTTGCCCAAGGTCATGCAGGAAAAAAAATCAGTGGCAGAACTGGGCTTAGAAGCAACATGAGTCCAATTGTTACCCCTGTTCCATAGCCTGGTGTGCAGCAGATACATATCAGAGCCCTGGTGGAAAAGGGGGAAGAAAGGGCTGAAAGAATGAAACAGTAGAAATCAGAGGCTTCTTCATGTACTGCAGATGTTTGAATCAAACTAGCCCAGGCTTTCTGACCTGTCTGCCCCCCAAATTCTCTATTCCACTCGACCTTCTTCCAAACACAGGCAAAGTGGCTATGTGCAGGCCAGGCTCCCCCAGGAAGTCATCAGGGGCAGAGGCTCCACAGAAAGAAGTGCGTGCCCCAAGACCTAGGTCTGGGGACTTAATAATACATATCATCCTGAGAACTTAACTGTTCATCTAAAAGCTTATAGTTTCTTAAAATGCTCCCAACTGTGAATGGGGCCTGGATCAGGTTAGAGATGGAAGCTGGCGGCTGAAGCAGAGGGAAGAGAGTGAGTTCAGAACCCAAGCCCACCCTGCAAGGCTGGGTTAAGAGTGTTGAGACATGACTGTGGACAGCTACATGGCTTGGTAGGTGGTTAACTCTGGTTTTAAATTAGAGAGTTACATACCTTAAAAGAGCAAAAGCATACAATTTTTTAAATGTCTATATCAGAATCTGGTTCACTTACATCTTGTCTTGTGCCAAACCCCAGGTGCTGATCCAAGGTTAACTTCCCATGTAACAGAAAGCAGTTGCTAAGCTATATAGAACCTAAGGCCTCCCAAGGGAAGGATGTTATGCTGACTCTGCACTATTGGCTGTTATCAACTCTTTGCAAGAAAAGGAAAATGATGGGGACACTCTGCCTTTTGGCACAGAGGAGGACATGGAAACCTACTTCTAGTTTCTGTTGTGTGAATAACTACTGTGTGACCTGGGCAAATCCCTCAGGTCAGCTCGGCAAAGATAACTAAATACCTAATATGTGCCATCAAGGAGCCTGGATGTAAGTGAAAGACTAGAGGAAAAAAAGAAGCAACAACTACAACACAGGCCGTAAGAACTCAAGGGGAGGTATAAATGACACGATGTATGGATGTCTTGAGGCTGCTGAGGGGCATGAGAATCTATTCTAATGAGGGGAAATCAATGAGGCTAGGTTTTCTCATCTGTAAATCAAAAGGCCTGGAGAAGGTTGTCTCTGGGGACTGCTCCAGCTCTAAACATCTGTGTTCTGACACAAAGGCAGGCAAGTGACTCTCAAAGGAATCTGCCCTAATGGCTTATTACCAGAGCCTCGATGTTGGGCAAATGCAACTAGTATTCTTTCCAAGTCTTCTTCTGTAGAACTTGAGGTCTGCAAAATAGAGAAAGGAGGTTCAATGGAGGCAGATATATTATCAAAAGGTTGATAATTTCCTGATGTTCTTAAACTCTGAAAATCTTCATAAGATTCCTGCATCTTTCACAGAAAAATAAAAAACCTGCTTTGCAGACACTAAGTACTTACTGGTACCAGATGGTGCTCCTCAACAAAGACTCCCCCACCTTCTACTGTAAGGAGGAATTATGTGACTTTTCCCTTCATCATTATACCCTCCTCACCCCAACCTCCCAACAAAGATGTTTTGATTCCTAGAAGATCATCAGAAGAGCCAAAGAGCTTGAAAATAACCCAGACTGAAAAGTTACTCCATGGGGTAAGAACTCGGAACATCAGTTTGAGGGGAGGCGGCGCTGGGGAGAAGGAGTCACCACGTAGGTCTTTTTTGGGACCGGTAACATTCTGTCTCTTGATCTGGGTGCTGGTTACATGAATTCACTCAGTTTGTGAAAGTTCATGAGCTAAACACTTACGAGCTGTATACCTTTTTGTTACAGTTTTTATATATTTATATATTTTATATATACACTTTATATCTTCTTTAGTAAAAATTTTCATAATATCCCAGTTTGCTACCAGTAAAATCAAGAATTGTTAAAAATAATGGAAAATTGGGGCCCGGCTGGTGTAGCTCAGTGGATTGAGCGCGGGCTGGGAACCAGAGGGTCCCGGTTCGATTCCCAGTCGGGGCACATGCCTGGGTTGCAGGCCAGGTCCCCAGTGAGGGCCATGTGAGAGGCAACCATACATTGCTCTTTCTCCCTCTCTTTCTCCCTCCTTTCCCCTCTCTCTGAAAATAAATAAATAAAATCTTTAAAAAAAAAATAATGGAAAATTGCTCTGAGTTTTCAGAAGGGCAGACAAGTGGAAATGATGCTTTTTGATGCACCACTAAATTCTTCTTGCCAGTCAAATGTTGTGATTGACATGTATGATCCTTCCTTTCCTCTACCCCACCTTCTACACTGGTAATAAAAGATCCAAAAAAGGTGGCAGGTTAGTGGGGAGATGAGGCAGAAATTATATAAGTAAATAAGAGAATCCAATGAGTTTCACTTTATAAATGAAAATACTCTGTACAAGTAAGTTTTTGCAAAAGCCAGGCAGATTCCCAAGAAAGCCTAGTGTACTGGACAGCTTCGTATTTGCTGCTGAACCCTTGCTCTAATCCTGGCTCCCCCACCACTAAAGCTTGGTAGACCACGGCTAATTCCCCACATCTGTGGATCACCAGTTCTTCCTCACACAAAAGAATAGCAGCAGGCCCTGGCTGGCGTGGCTCGGTTGGCTGGAGTGTCATCCCACGCACCAAAATGTCATGTGTTTGACTCCCAGTCAGAGCACATACCTAGCTTGCAGGTTTAGTTCCTGGTTGGGAAGTGTTTGGGAGGCAACCAACTGATGTTTCTCTCTCTCCCTTCCTCTCTCTCTAAAATTAATAATGTATCCTCAGGTGAGGTTTGGTTAAAAAAACAGTAATAGCAGACCTTCTCTGTCCCGAGAAAGGATATGAAAATTAGGTAAAATGAAGAAAAACGCTTAAAAAAAAAGTAAAAAGTGCTGTACAAATAAATGTCAGAACTGCAAATTTAGAAGAAATTGCATTTGACCTTCCATTCTCAAAAGTCGTATTTTTCAGATGTTTCTTCAAAGCACATGAAAATACTGATTAAATCAACATTATATATACTTTTATGTGAGGCTATTTTTCCTCAATAAAAATAATTTAAAAGGAATAAGGCAAGAGAGAAAGCTTAAAATGTACCTTACCCTGAACTATAAATTTTTACCTCTAGAGCTAAGTCTTCTTGAGCAGTCGAGAAGTAAAAATGTCCATTATCTGGAGTTAAAAATTCATCTGTTATGTCCTCAGAAGACTCTGGTGAATTAGTTGATTGCCAGGACTGATCCTATTAGTAATGCAGGAAATCACTTTTAAGTTGGTGTTCATTGTAAAGAAATCCCTTCACAGTTGGATGTAGTGTCAATAACAGGGTTACCTAAGGCCCTGGCTGGGTGATCGGTTAGTTAGAACATCAACCTGATACACCAAGGTTGTGGGTTTGATCCCCCATCAGGGCACATACAAGACTCAACCAGTGAATGCATAATTAAGTGGAACAACAGATCGATGTTTCTCTCTCTCCCTCTTTCTCTCTCTAAAACCAATCAATAAAATGAAAGTAAAGTAAAAATAAAATAAAATAACCCAGCCGTCAGGGTGACTCTCTGAGCTGGCCCTCCCTGCCTGCTTGTACACCTGCCTCTGTTCTCCTTCCCCACAGTAAGCTGTGAATGAAACGCAGTCCATGTATTGGCACCGTCCTCCAAAGGAGAAGGCTGAGGCTGCTCGAGCTAGGGAGTCCCTTGGATGTTCTTACAGTATAAAGTCAAGTGAAGGATCGTGACTTTAAAAAACTAGCAATGCAATCTCAACAGTAAAAATAAAAATGAAAAATTTTAAGTTATTTCTTCAGCATCTCTGCTCCACCCCTTCCTCTTTTGCTTATTTCTCCATGTTCAGGTTCTGATCTCCACATGACAGACAACTGGCTCCTTCCCTCACCTTCAGTCTCCCTTTGCAGAGGTTTTATAGTTGATTTCCTTGGATACTGCTTTTGCCACACACTTCCTCTCCCACTTAGCAGCTGCTCTCCTTGATCTCTCATATCAAACTGACACTTCTCAGACAAGCCTGGCCTCCCATACCTTCCCCACTTCCCTGACAGACCTGCTTTTCTAGCTAAACCAGTCTTCCTAATATAGCACATCCTGCCCTGGCTGGTGTGGCTCAGGGGGGCCTTGAGCACCTGCCTGCAATCCAAAAGGTTACCAGTTCGATTCCAGGTCAGGTATCATGTCTGAGTTGTAGGACAGGTCCCTGGTTGGGGACATGCAAGAGGCAACCGATCGCCCTCTCTTTCTCCCTCCCTCTCTCTAAAAAATAAATAAAATCCATAAAAAATATATGACATGTCCTTCTAGTTGTCATATGACAGAAGAAATAAATTATCCTGTGAGTAGTTTATGTGCAATGATAAAATACAATAATATGTTCTTTGAAAGACCTAAAATGTTATCACAATTTTATTTTTACAGTTTCATTCTCAATTGCTAGTTATATTCTTTTTTTTTTTTTTTTTTTTAAAGATTTTATTTATTTTCAGAGAGAGGAGAAGGGAGGGAGAAAGAGCAATGTATGGTTGCCTCTCACATGGCCCCCACTGGGGACCTGGCCTGCAACCCAGGCATGTGCCCCGACTGGGAATCGAACCGGGACCGTCTGGTTCCCAGCCCGCGCTCAATCCACTGAGCTACACCAGCTGGGCTGCTAGTTATATTCTTTAAGTGATTGTGGCCCGACGTCAATGATAAAAAATTTTGGTTCCACTTTGCTGGTATGGCTCAGTGGATTGAGCACCAGCCTGTGAATCAAAGGGTCACTGGTTTGATTCCCAGTCAGGGCACATGCCTGGTTGTGGGCCAGGTCTCCAGTAGGGAGTGCTCAAGAGGCAACCACACACTGATGTTTCTTTCCCTCTCTTTCTCCCTCCCTTCCCCTCTCTCTAAAAATAAATAAAATCTTTTAAAAAAATTGTTTTGGCTCCTTAGCCTGCCTGGACTGTGGCCCAGTTGCAGGCTGTACGGATGTGTTAAAACTCCTGACGCAAAACTGTAACCTCAACGAAAATGCTAGAAAATTAGGACTGCACCTCACAGATCCTGCCGAGGCTCAATGGTCAGGCAGGAACATATTCCTCCCACTGAGTTGAGGGCTGAATTTGGGCCTTAGAGGGCTTCCAGGTGAGAGTCTAATCATCACAATCCGGCCCTGCTTTTCCTTCTCCAACCATCAGCTTTGGGACCTAACCTCATGCTGTATTTTCACAGTTGGTCTTGTGTATCAAACTAGATGGGAAGCTCAAAAGCCAGAGCTGAATCTGATGCTTCTCTGTGCTTCCCCCAAGCTCCAAAATACACATTGCTTTGAGTTCAACTGATTCTGAAAGCAATACGCAGGGAGATAAAGCCTTCTTCATTCATGTCAGAGACATGAGGGCACATACTCCAACAACAAAAAAAAGAACCACTACAGACATTATTTCAATGTCATAATATGTAACAACTCAGTTATACTTTATTAAGTCCTTGGGTTCAACTTGACTCTCCAGAACATATTACTCACACTGCAAGACTTCTCAATGACCACCAATGCTTCAGAACTTGCTTGAAAGACTTCATTATGCTCAGGCTGCTCATTTTTTCTGGGGCACAGGTGCCTGATACCTAAAGATTAAAACACAACCATGGCCATGGTCATTCGGTAGTGTTCAGACAGCATGGAAGGGCAAAGAGGGCAGCGTGAGAGAAGAGGTGCATGCATATTCTGCTAAGGGTCATCACGTCCCATATGGCCAGGTCAGGTTTGGTCTAAAGAGTGGAGACTGTTAGTTTAGCCTGGCCGCTACATGAAGCCCTGGATCATTCACCCTTTTGTTCACCCATTCAAGAGTGAAGCTTGACAAGGAACAGACTTTAAATACCAAAAAATCCTAAGCCAACAGATTTTCCACCTAAAATAAATGATCATTTTAGATGTACCTTTCTTTGACTTGCAAACAAATGTGAAATAATATCTCATGCCTTGACTGAAAGCAAACTACCAGATGAAATACACAGGCTTCAGTTTTAACCTGAAAATCTATAAAGTGATGACAGTCAAAAGTTCCTCTGAGCCCTGGCTGGTGTGGCTCAGTGGACTGAGTGCCGGACTGTGAACCAAAGAGCCGCCGGTTCAATTCCCAGTCAGGGCACAAGCCTGGGCTGCAGGCCAGGTCCCCAGTAGGAGGCGTGTGAGACAACCACACATTAATCTTTCTCTCACTCTCTTTCCCTCCCATCTCCTCTCCCTAAAAATAAATAAATCTTAAAAAAAAAAAAAAAAAAAAAAAAACATTATGCAGACAACTGTAATTGAACAACAATAAAGTAATTTAAAAAAAGAGGAAAAAAAAAAACATTATGAAAGTTCCTCTGGCATAGACTCTGGGAGCCAGTAAAATTTTTCCACTTTAAAATGCAATGCAGCCCGGCTGGTGTAGCTCAGTGGATTGAGCGCGGGCTGGGAACCAGAGGGTCCCGGTTCGATTCCCAGTTGGGGCACATGCCTGGGTTGCGGGCCAGGTCCCCAGTGAGGGCCATGTGAGAGGCAACCATACATTGCTCTTTCTCCCTCCCTTCTCCTCTCTCTGAAAATAAATAAAAATAAATCTTTAAAAAAAAATGCAATGCAAAGAAATAGGCAGCAAGGAGAGGCTGTATGGCGGTGCCCTCAGGTAAGAAAGCTTCAATTCCTTACTAGGTTACGCCCAGTACTAGGGTCAGTGCACAGGGATTATTTTACTTTGAGAAAATGGGTCTGCTCCAACAATAGAAAAACTCATGAATCTCTGGATTTCTTTACCTGCAGGAAGGACAGTAGGATCAAAAGGATATCCTGCTTTCTCCTTGAATTCAGGGATCCCTAACTGCTGGGAAGGAGAGGATACCAAGCAAAGGAAATATTCCAGGAGGTTTACTTATTTTTGAGAGCTTATTACTTGATAGAGTTCACCTATTCCAATTCCTCCCACTGAACTTACTGGTGAAACTTCCAGGCCCATGCTGACTGACATGCAGGTCATTATCATGGTCATTGTTGTCTGTTTTGTCACATTTGTCATTTCCTCCTGGCTCATCATTTTTCCTGGGATGCACTACAACACGCCGCCAAGTCACATTCTCAGGGTCCCTAATTGGGGCCTGCAGCAAGGAATCAGGCTCGTTTTTAGCTTCATTCTCTAAAGTCAAATTACTCTGAGGATGCCAAGGAGGTACAGTCAGCTGCCCAGTAGCTGCTTTCTCTGCCATTTCTTTCACCTCCACTGGGTACAAGAAAAATCCATAGTTAAAATAGCACCATGAACATAGCAAACAAAAGCTTCTGATTCTCGAAGAGCTATATAACACTTTTATAGCCCATACTGTCACAATAATTGCCTTTTTTAGAACTGTATCATCCTTAGCTTGCCCTATTTCACTTGAAGGGGAGGGGAGGAGAGAACTGATGACAGAGTAAGGAAAGGGCAAAAGAATTTCAGTTAGTTACAGTCCTTATTGCTGAATCCCAGACAGCAGGGAACTTGTAGAGGAATCTTCTTGCTGTGAAGATGTCACAAGGAAAGGACATATGAAGTCTGTAGGGATTCTACAAGATTCAATTAAAGTTTGTCTAGCCTTTATAGGCCATGGTGAGTTTATATTTTGGGAGTATGCATATATGTGTGTGTTTTCATTCAAATGTTCTATATATACTTTTGCTAATGTCACCTAGCATTGGTGTTAAAAAGAAAACATGGACATTATATCCTTTAAGCCTACAAAATAAAACTAATACAAAAGGACAATGACCACAGAATATGTGAAAGTGACACTATATGCTTTCTACTTTAATAATGATTTATATATTAAATACCTATATTGTATATTTTTACTACACTTGTTATATAATACATATTAATACATAATAGAAATATTTCTGCCCTAGCTGCTGTGGCTCAGTGGATTGAGCACTGGCCTGTGAACTGAAAGGTTGCTGGGTTCGATTCCCAGTCAGGGCACATGTCTGGGTTGTGGGCCAGGTCCCCAGTGGGGCAGATGTATCTCTTGCACATCAACGTTCCTCACCCTTTCTCCGTCCCCTCCCGCCTCTCTAAAAATAAGTAAATAAAATCTTATTTAAAACTTAAAAAAAAATAAATATTTCTTATATGGTCTAGAAATAAAAGTGCATTTTTCTTCTGTAGTTAGTAATCAGAAAGGCTGAGCTTTTCAAATGGAGTGATCTAACAGAAGAAAAGAACGAGTGCAACACAGGCTGTGTACTTAGAGATAACATCCAGATTAGACATGTTCTTTAAATTTCATTTTGTCCAACAGAACCCACGACTTTATACTCACTTTTCCATTTTAAGTGTAAATTTCCAACATCTTCATTCTTTCTTGACTTTGCATTATGTATTTCAGAAGGCACAGATTCCATGTTGATCCTAAATTGTACAGGTTTTTTGGAGGGGTAGGGGAGCAGGGTGGACACAAACATGTCAGTTTGCTCAAATTTTTGACACAACCCTGAGCACACCATCCCACCAAGAGGGCTGACTCCCCTACTCTTTCAGCCATTCTTGGGGTTGTGCTGGCTCCTCCAAGCCACCAGAGGGCGCCAGGCTCCCCAACTTTCAGCTACAGAGACTGCTTTCCTGGTAGAGCCCTGGACTGGGATGGATGTCAACTGAGGTCCGCCCAACAGCGAAGAGTACACTATTCAGCTGTGTCACTTTGGCTTGGGCACTGGACTCCTCCCTAAACTTTCCCTGGCTAAGAAATTAAGGGACTGGGTTAGAACAACTCTAGGGTTGGTTGGTTTTAGTTTCCAAGTGAGATTTCAAAGCTGCTCTTGGCAAATTTGCAAAAGTAGTAGAAACACACAACTGATATCGTTTCACTGGACAGGACCCTGGACCTTACGCTGTTGCAGAGCCCCCCCCCCACCCGTTCCCCTCAACGCCACAGAACATTAGTGATGGTTCAGTAACTTTCTTGCCCTTTGATCAGAATTCTCTGGTAATAGTCCCACCTGCATATCAGCAATAGCACAATAACTAACATTTGTAAAGATAGACTTAAGGCACCAGGGGTCTTAAAGACATTCAGAGGTCGCCAGCCTAGTTTCATTGAGCTCTAGACCCTGACTTGCCACTGGTTGGTATGACTTTCCAAACTTCAATCTCTCTGGACCAAGGTTTCCTCACCTGCAAAACAAGGGAATATCTTTTCCTCTAAATATCCCATAATTACATATACTTTATTGTCTATTAAATTAACTCTTGAAAATGTGTGATGTGTGGCACGTACATGAACTCCCTCTTACCTGGAATGCCCTATTCTCCCACTGGACCAGAGAGCAGAGACTATCGCATTGGAAAGGTCAGATCTGATCAGCTTCTTTAAAGAGCAATTTGGCAACAGCTATCAAGAATCTTTAAGTCTTAAAGATTCTAAAGTTTAAGATGTCCAAACCCTTGACCACTATAGTAACTTTGCTTCTGGGAAATCGATCAAGGATCTAATCTGAAATGTAAAAAATGCTACACTGACAAGTCAGTGTGGCTCTACTCATAACAGAAAAAGTAATGAAACCACCTAAAATTCAGTAATAGGGGAAACCCAACAATTTCGAAATAAGTTTACATTACATGGGTGTTTTTAATAACATGGGGTAACATTCATGTTCTGATCTAAAGGGAAAAATCAGGATATAATACATTATAATTAAAATAATATAATCAGGATATAATCAAGATATATACATGTAGTATAAAGTGGCACAGCCTAAATTTATGTTATTAACCAATGTTACCTCAATAAATTTAGTTTTTGATAAAGACATATACATGTATATAATTATAATTTTTTTTAAGTATACAGAAAAAGACTAGATAGATTGGCAGCAAAATGTTCAACTTTATTTCGGTCTGTTTTTTTGCTCTTTTGGAGGAAGAAGGTGGAGCTGGGCAGGGAAGGCCACAACCACAGCTTTTGCTCTGTCATCTAATGGCTATCCCGGCATCCCCTCTGCTCCTATCAATGGTGCAAGTGCTAAACCTTCTGATGTCAGTAAGGTGATTCTTCAGTAATTCCCTTCCTAAAAATAAAATACACTAAACTAAAATGTCGGGGCCTTTTCCTAGATTCTCTCTTAATGTACATAGTTACCAACACAAAAGGAGCAACAAACTCTTGTCATTAGTCTCAATCACCACTGGGGGAGCAAATAAATTTTTTCCAGAACTGACTTCCAAGCTGTGGATAAATGCTGCCATTTAGCCACAGAAAGGGAAAACTGAAATTGATGTGCTGGTCTATCTTGAAAAACATCTATCACTCCTTTAAGAATTCCCTCAGTGCAAGATACACACATGCTCTTTTTCCAGTGATTTGTGCTGAAGTGCTGAAGCTACTTCACTTCATTGAGGCAGCTGGAAATCAGAGGTTGCAGGGTTAACTGTGATATTACTCAACCCCCTCTTTCTGCCCTCCTGTCATTGATGCTTATTTTGAAACAAATAGTTTGATTCCTGGAGCACTGGAAAAAGGAATACCTGGCATTTCTTTTTGTAAGAAAAACCATCTTGGCAGCTTTGGAAAGACAAGGTGTTTTGCTTTTGAGAACTGATAAGTTATTCTGATTAACCTGCCAGGTGCTTTACCTTTGATGTCTCCTACGTTTTCATTACACTGCTCTTTTTGCTCACTTAACAGACAGAACCTGCCAAGATCTGTTTCTGTGATACTATTCTTCATCACTCACAGACTCTGTCACAAAGGCATAAGAAGATCACTAAGTGACATCAGGGTCACATGGGAGTCTAAAGGCACAGCCATACAAAGGACAATAAAACGTTAACCCACCTGCTGGTGTTTTGGTTCCTGTTTCTTCCCAAACTGTCCGGGGCCCCTTGAGTGGGCTGCAATTGTTCTCCTGTGCTCTGTTTTCCAGAGCCACGAAGAGTTAGCAGCTTGAAAAGGAGTAGACATGCTTCAGTGCTTTGATGAAGGAACTCTCTTCACCCTCCATTCTATTTTTAAAGCCATTATTGCTCAATGTGTAGAAATAACCAGACCGACCAAGATAATTTCCCTTTGCATGTTTCACATGTAGTGAGTCATCTCAGTGCTGGAGGCCTTTACATAGAAATGTTGGCCCCCAGCAACCCAGTACAAACAGAACATGGGGAAGAATGAGCAGACAAAACAGACATTAAAGATCCAAAAACGTTCCCCTGCATTTCATTAAGGCAGCAAGATTTGTGGCAGGGGCCCTGGGCCCTGGATTCTAGTCTAATCCTTATTCAGACTAGCTGAAGAGAGACTTGTGCTTCAGTTTCCTCGTCCATAAAATGGACAATAATATCTGCCTGAAAAATTCACTTAGGTGAAAATGCCTTATTCCTTGATTAGGCTTAAAAACCAAAGCAGACTTCCTAAAGAAAAATTAAAAATGGTATAACTGTTTCATACATAGTCGTATGTACTAGCAGATGGTTTCCAACAATGTCTGCCATCAATTCCTTCCTTCCTGTCCACATTGCCACTTGAGAGCTATAATCTATTTTCCTCCCCTTCAGTCTTGGCTGGACTCCTGACTTCGGCCAACAGAAGACAGAAGTGACATTGTCCAAGGGCCGTGACTAGTGTTTAAGAAACCTGGCAGCTTCAGCTTTCACTTGCAAAGCCAGGTGCCTTGCTGTAGAAAAGCTTGGGGGAGACTAGTTATAGAATGATAAAAAGTCAAGGTTGCAAAGAGAGGCCATCTGAAGAAGCCCAAGGCCCCACACATGGAAGCGAACCCATTTTGCCCAGACCAACACCCAGCTGAATGCGGCAGAGGAAGAAACCCCAACCCATGCCACAGGGGTGGAAGAATCACCCAGGGAATCTTGTATTTTTCTGACCCACAGAATAGTGAGAAATAATAAACCACTGTTATTTTAATAAATTTGGGAGGGTTTTTTTCAGTTACACAGCAATAGATAACCAAAAAATATAAGAAAAGTTACTTTTCCTAGTTATCTAGCAAACCCTAATTTTCAACAGTAACATAAATATTAAAGTCTAAGTAAATTCCTTATGTCTTGTCTTCATACAAAAACAACTGCCAATACTTTCCCATATGTTCTAAGTGAGGACTTAAGCTTCACTGAAATTCAGCAGGGTACAGGGAAAGAACACTGGACTAGGAGTCAGGAAACCTGTCCCTAGCCAGCTGTGGGCCTTGGAAATAGCAGAACAAGGGGTGGGGGTCGGGGGAGCTGCCTGCACGATGCAGGCAATAAGGTGGCATAGTACAGGTGGATAATTTTAAAATAACAAAACCCACTAAGAGCTGGCCTGCTTTCTACCACCATGGGTCAGCAATTCTAATTAATTTCAGTAATAAAATCCTCCTTCCAATGAAGCTAACCTGTCCTGCTCTATCCCCATCTTACCAACACCTGGACTTCGGGAAATTTAAGTCACTGAGCTTGGTGGGGTTGATCCAGCTTTAAAATTCTATGATTCAAGTGACAGCCAGTTCTCTAAGTGTGATTTGGTTATATTCATTCATTTACTCACTCCCTCAATGACCGTTTACCAAGTACCTCCTATGTACCAGGCACTTTGCTAAGTTAGGACTTAGGATGAAGAAAACCTATGCCCTGCCCTTCAGTCACTCGCTGAGGAGCCATTCTGCAACAACCTCTCTAAGCCTCAAGCTAAACCTCCCAGGCCAGCTCCCAAGGTGTCTTCTCACCTCCTCTGAGGCATCTTCTTTGACCAGCAGGTCTCTCTGTCCCCCTCTGTGTGAGCTACTCATAGGTAGAGCTTGTGGCTCAATCATTATCATATTCCAGGGCCTATTACATAGCACCTGGCTCTATAAATGTTTGTTGAATGAGTGAATGACTGAATGAACAAGAAATTTAGAATGGGGATTAATATCTGCCCAAGAGACCATAATTAGTAAGTTGAACCATGTAAAATTATTAATACTTGATTATTTTTACATATAAAACAGCAATTTCATATGGTTCAACCTGATGCAAGGACTTTACAGAGAAGGGCATGAGCTGTGTGTTGGTTTTGGAATGGGAGGTGAAGAGTAAGTACCTTGAAATTCCATCCTAGAGGCCTTATTTCCCAAAACTAAGAGGACCCTCCCCACAGCTCAGAGGACCTTGCAATGAGCTGGTTGTATTTATGAGTGTCCTTGTGTATGGGTTGGAAGCAACATTGAACCCGGCTCTGAGTCCTGTTCAGATGCCCTACTTCCCACTTCTGAGCTTTACCTGGTGGCTCTTTTCTGATGGATCTCCAGTGCTCTTTTCAGAGACTTGAGGGAAAGCGGTGGAAGGGTTCCAGCCACAGCCACTTCTGTTCCTGGACCTTTTGCCAAAATGTGCCCCTTGAAAGTCTCTCACTGTTCTTGGAGACCTTGCTAGGGTCGGGCAACTGCCACCAGCATCCGGCCAATGGCCTCCTGGCAGTTGCAAAACAGGAGGAATATAAATGGAAGATGGGGGGCCCATGGCTGCAGGCAAGTCACAGATGTTAGGAAACATTCTTGACGAAGCCCACAGAGATATGCACTCCTCCTGCTCCTTCTGTATCATCTCAAACTCATTGAATTTCTGCTCGATTTTCCCCAATAAATCATCATTCTGGCGCATTATTGCCTGTGCAATGGTTAAATTCAGCACACACTTACTGATGTACTCCTCGGTCATGGACCTGTTGCTCACGTTGCCCTTGGCTTCTCTAGCTGGCTCAGGTAGGCTGGGTGAACTAACTGAGCCATTTTGCCAGTGCCAGTCCTCAAAGGAGAGCTCTGTGTCAGCTTCCGAAGATCTCTCGTTCTCATCACAAAAACAGCAAGCCTCTTTCTCCATCTTTTCCAACTCTTCTTCCAGGGACCTCAGCTCATCTGCCTGGTCTGGGCTAGCTCCCTCAAGAGATGATCCTGATCCTGGGGACTCTTTCTCTTTGTCACCTTCCATGTCCAGACAGTCTGAGTAGATTTCATTGATTTCGAAGCTGCAGAGGCTTGACTGACCTGGGCTGGGGCTCCTGGCCTCTTCTGCCGCAAAGCAGGCAGGAAAAGGAGCATCTTGGCCCTGAGTCTCCCTGGTCATCAGGCTGGGATCTGGGGCCTGAGGATCTGGTGTTGCTTTCTCGCTGGGAGAACAGTGACCCCTTGGTGAATGAAGCTGACTGCCTGTTGAACAGTAACACACAAATGATTAAATGATCATACGCAGAGCTAAGCAGCCATGGTTGTTGCTCAAGCAACATGTGAATGCAGAAAGCAGCTTTCTATTTTCTCTCTCCCTTCACAGATGTGGAAGACCACGAGATACATTCACAGAGGGGGAAGGGGATTTCTAACCTAGGAGGAAGTTCCCATTTTGACATGGGCTGAGGTAGAAAATCTGGGAGGGACCAAGCCCTGGGGTAAATGTTCTAAGCTCAACGTATAGTGTGGTTAAAACATGCAAACTGGACACTTCCCTTGGGCTCTGTGGTTGTGGTCCAAGAGCTCACAGCTGGGACTGTCACTCAAGTTCTGCTCTGAGTCCAAAAAGTTCTTGGAGACAAACATACACCCCCTGATTTCCCCCTTTGTTAGTCATACGTGGCCTAGAAAAGCTGTACACGAATCCAGTGATAAAATCAAAGGCAAAGTGGACTATAAAGGTGCAGACATTCCTGGATTACCAACCAAAAAGCAACAAAAATCTCTGATAAAAAGGAAGACTAAAGTGACTATCCCAGAGGACCTCATTGTTTTCAAAATGGACCTGATAACCTGAAGCACATTCTTTGCAATTGTCTCTGACCTTTTTCTCTCAGAATAGAATTTGGGATACATAGTTTAGATATTTCCTGGTACTAATTAGGAAATACATATTTAAAATGTACTAAGTTATATTTAATAACCTCACTCCTGAGTTCCTTTTTCATGAAAGTAACTTTCATTTCTATAACTACAGTTTTAATAATATAAACAAATAGAGGGTTGGTGCCAGGAGACACTGTTACTAAATCAGACCTAAATATCCTTGGGCTTCTAGTTTTGTTCAGGCTCTGTGAATCTGAGTAGAGTATTTCTTACTGTGAAATACTGCAGTGAGACTGCGCAGTAAAATGAAAGGGAGTTATTGGAGATGATAATGACTTGACACATAAAGTTATAATTACTGCCCAACACAAGAGAGCAATTTATCTACAAGAGTAGTAATTACTGTTTACTGCTGTGAAGAATATAGCAAAGACAGGGAAATAGGGGAAATTTCTTTGAAAAAAATGTAACACCACTTACATAAATATTGAATGTATAGTATAAAATTCTACTCCTTGCCCTGGCTGGTGTAGCTCAGTGGATTGAGCGCGGGCTGGGAACCAAAGGGTCCCGGTTCGATTCCCAGTTAGGGCACATGCCTGGGTTGCAGGCCAGGTCCCCAGTGAGGGCCATGTGAGAGGCAACCATACATTGCTGTTTCTCTCCCTCTCTTTCTCCCTCCCTTCCCCTCTCTCTAAAAATAATAAATAAAATCTTTAAAAAAAATAAATAAATAAAATAAAATTCTACTCCTTGATGCATTCCTTCTAGTCCTACCAATGCATTAAATATTCAGCTTTAAAAAAATGCATACTGTCAGGAAATGGAAATTATGAGCCCCTGAAACTTAAGGATTAAATTCACAGCTTTCTTTACATACAAAAAAGCTTCAATATTCATGTCAGTAAAGCTATGCTCTTGGTGAGCATCTGATAAAAGCAGACAATGCCCAAGATACCACTACATCATGGGAAAAACGAGACATCAGTAAGTTAACTCCAGGACTGACTAGCCATCACCCCTGGGTGATGATGAACAGTTCGCAGAGAACAAGACAGAGGAGCCAAAGCAATGAGAGCCTGGGGGGCCATTCTGGAGGCCTCTATCCCTGTCTAAAGAGAGTCAGAGAGAATGGCCACTTGGCTTGGGTTCCAGCTCTATAACAAGCTCTGGAATCCTGAGTGAGCCATGAACTGTCTGCACCTTAGTTTTCTCATTTGGAATGTGAGGGCATTAATCAGAATGATTGTAAGGCCCTTTTCTGCTCTGAATTTTAAGGTTCCAAAATGTACTAAAAAGCAGTAAGGTACCCTGAATGGTGTGGCTCAGTGGTTTGGGGGTCATCCTGTAAACCAAAAGGTCGCCAGTTCGATTCCTAGTCAGGACACACACCTAGACGATGTTTCTTTCACACACTGATGCTTTTCTCCCTCTCTTTCTCCCTCCCTTACCCTCTCTCTAAATAAAAACAAATAAAATCTTTAATAATCAGTAAGGCTATAGGAAAAAGTTAGAAACACTACATCTTAACAGATTATTTCTAAACGGCAGAATTGAAATGATAAGTAATTTTATTATTTGCATTGTCTCAAATTTTTTATAATAGTTTTAAATTAAGATATCATCATTTTTATTTGTGAAGCAATTAGATAAATTCCTAAGGGTATCATGCTAGAAATTAACTAGTTGCTCCTGCTTAGTTCCAGATCCAACCAAGGTGTATATATGGAGCTCAAAAAGAATTTTTTTAAAGATTTTATTTATTTATTTTTAGAGAGAGGAGAAGGGAGGGAGAAGGAGAGGGAGAAAGCAATGTATGGTTGCCTCTCACATGGCCCTCACTGGGGACCTGGCCTGCAACCCAGGCATGTGCCCCAACTGGGAATCAAACCGGGACCCTTCGGTTCCCAGCCCGCGATCAATCCACTGAGCTACACCAGCCGGGCTCAAAAATTTTAACTTAATAATTTTAAGGATCTGGGGTTTTTTTCCCCCTAAGTCATTCATCTCTTCCCAGTGTAAGTGACATGTATAGTTTGGAGGAACTGATTAGTTGCAGCTTGTAACTCTCAGAACATATTCATGCCACAACCTGTGGGTTAAGGCCATACCCGCTTCCTTTAGCTCTTTCATTTCCAAGTCAGGGGTCTCTTTTGGATGTTCTGAAGTCAGTCCTAGATAGACATTGACCTCAGGATGGGATTCGTATCTCTGCACCACAGGGCTCTCGGCTGGCTGACTTCTCTGGGCTCCAATCAAATCCTGTGACAAGGAATATATTGTTAAGAACATATTTGCACTCATCTGAATGTCACTGGTGTTTCTGAAGCAGATCTAGGTTCGAACAAACTCCCTGTTACTCCTGTTGGGTAGAATGACTGTATTCCTAACTAGCTAATTCATGTTATTATTTTAAAAGTAGTAACAACAGCTGCCATTCATTGAATCTAGCTATGTGCCTACAGGGGGCCCTTACTAGGCCTTGACCCTCCCTGGTTCCCCTCAGCAATTCCTTGCAGCCCTCACCAAATTAGGCAGTTAGGCTCTTCTCAGGAACACAGAAAGGGTATACTGAAATAAGGGTTTCCAAAACTTCTTACAACTTGACCTCTAGTTGTTTTCTGGACTCTAATTCCCTACTCTCCTAAGATGGGCAGGCAGAAGCAAACTCCTATAGCTTCAGAGCTTACCTTTAGATCATTCTTCAGGATATACCGAATATCTTGAAGGTTCATAGTTCGGTCTTTCTGTTTGGCCTGGATGCCTGACTTAACAATATCATAGTAAGGTTTTGGAAGCCTGAAATCAGCTTCTAAATAATTTCCCAAGACTACGGCTTCTTTAATTACTGAGCCATCTAAGCCATCCCAGGGTATGCTGTCTGTCAAGGAAAAAGAAGAAGGAGTAACATGAAGAAATCAGATGAAACTGGGTACCCCTGATCAAGTCACTCAACCCCTTTAAATATTAATTTCTGGAGAAAAACCACCAGGAAGCCTAATCACAAATGAAAAGCCACTACACCCATTCACCAGGGAAATCCGTGCTGTAGAAACAGGAGAAAGTAGTCAGTTATATACACATGGGCCTCCCACTGACAGACCTGGGGACCACAGGAATACTTCACGGGGTCCAGCTGGGCTTGTCCACACATCCCTCTAGTGAGAGGTGTGGTTTTGTCTCTGAGACCGTGAACACTGCTGAGTGGGGCTGACTCTCACCCCCTCAAGAGATGTGGTTTTATGATGTGTGTCAGTCTCCTGTCTTCAGGTCCATGACCACTGCCTTCACATTAGCGTCCTGTATAGTTTAGAAGGGCTTCCACGTCTTTAAGCAACACAGCTTGTACATACAAGGGACCTGGGTGTGTTCGGTTTCATGGCTGACTTCTCGGAGCCCAGTTTTTCCCCTTCATTTACAAGTTCTTCAGGGGCTACTCACAGAGATGTGTACATTCAGTTTAAAAACTGTGCTTAGATTACCACTGCCAAGCTGACAGGTGGGCTTTTACGGGGTCTTAAAGAACATGTTAAAAAAAGAAAGATTTCTGGGAAATTATGTTATATCTTCCACAAGCAGAAAGACATTTCCTTGAAGAAATCTCTTTTTCCTATGCCCTGCATTTTCATAAAACTAAGTAACTCTTGGGGACAGACGGGGATCCAACCTAAGAATTGGGACTTCGGTCATAGTCAATGTACTCTTTGATCTACCTGTCAAAATCTCCTGTATGATCATTGAGAAGCTGTAGATGTCCGACTTCACTGTGGCCGCCCTCTGTAAAATCACCTCCGGGGCAGCCCAGTTGTACAGCTGGGCCGGGAGGGGCACCCCAGTCAGGTCCCTGGGTGCATCTCTGTCCTGGCTACAAAAGGAAACACAAAGGAGGGCTCACGTCTTAAAGAACTGCTGTGATCACTGCATAGTACGTTTGTAAAACATTTGCCTCTGAAGACTAGCAAAATCCCTGAGCTTCTAGAAACTGAGCCAGCCCAAGCTGCCTGCTATTCCAACACCTGCAATTCCAAGTCTTCCCCATTCCTATCCAGTGGGCCCTGCCCATCCTCCCATCTAATCTGGCTCATCTCTCCTGGTTACTTACTCCACACAACTCACAGCACCCTCTTTCAGTTTCTCCAACATGCCAGCAATATCACCAATATCACCACTTGGGGTCTTTGCACTGGTGGCTTCTTCTGCCTGGCACGTTCTGCCCACAGATTCTAGTGTGACTGTGCTTCTTGTAACAGAGGTATATTATGAGCTCGAAAATCACCTCCCTCAGACAGGCCTTCCCAGACTACCTATTTAAAGTAGTCCCTGTTCTAGAGCAGGGGTGTCAAACTCAGTTTCACCAGGGGCCATATAAGCCTTGTGGTTGCCTTCCAAGGACCAAATGTAATTTCAACTCAACAGTTAAGGAGTAGTTACATTTATACAGTCCTAAAATTATTTCGGCCCTTTGAAGGCAACCGTGAGGCCGATGTGGCCCCCCGGTGAAAATGAGTTTGACACCCCTGGTTTAGAGCAGTTATGATCTGAATTTCTTGTTCATTTGGTTATTGTTTGGTATCTGTCTGTCCTCCATCAGAGTCAGTTCCATGAGGTCAGGCAGGTACATTATCACTGACTCTCTACACTTACACCAGGGCCTCAATGCTAACTTTTGACTAAGACTCTTTCAAGACTCTCCTAAAGCCCCAGCTGCTTTATCAAAACTTCTGGGACTCCTCCAGCTCCCTGTGGTTGCTTCTTTTCTGAACTCTGCCCCCCTGGGAATGCGCCCAGAGGTTCGCAGATTTGCTTAAATAACTCAACTTTCCCTTGGTGGGGTAGCTCTGGTTGGCTGGAGCATCATTCTGATATGACAAGGCTGTGGATTCAAACCCCAATCCGGGCACATGGAAGATTCAACCAATGAATGCATAAATAAGTGGAACAACAAATATGTGTCTCTCTCTCTCTCTAAGATCAGTAAGTAAAAATTTATTTAAAAGAAAAACAACTCAGCCCTGGCTGGTGTGGCTCAGTGGATTGAGCAATGACCTACGAACTAGAAGGTCGCAGGTTCAATTCCCGGTCAGGGCACATGCCTGGGTTGCAGGCCAGCCCCCCTGTTGGGGGTGTGCCAGAGGCAATTGATCAATATTTCTCTCACACATTTCTGTTTCTCTCCCTCTTTCTCCCTCCCTTCCCCTCTCTCTAAAAATAAATTTTAAAAATCTTAAAAAAAAAAACCTCAACTTCCCAACCAGACTTCTTGAGAACTAAGTCAGAACGTCCTAACTGTATTCTGAGCCAACAAGAGTTCTCAGAGTGATGTCAATGCTGACTTTCACACCCACCTGTCATGAGTGTCAAATGAGATTGTGTGTGTGGAAACACTCTATGACCCATAAAGCACCATGGAAGTTAGGAATTAACACGAACATTATGGTAGGCATTCGGTAAAGACTTGATGACTGCTAGTTGAAAATTAAGAATTAAGTTTTTAGCTCTGGCTGGTGTGGCTCAGTGGATTGGGTGCTTGCCTGCTAACCAAAGGGTTGCCAGTTCCATTCCCAGTCAGAGCACATGCCTGGGTTGCAGGCCGGTCCCCAGTGCGGGACGTGTGAGAGGCAACCACACATTGATGTTTCTCTCCCTCTCTTTCTCCCTCTCTTCCCCTCTCTAAAATGAAATAAAATTTAAAAAAAAGAATTAAGTTTTTAAAAAGCAAGTGACCAGCAATTCTTTGCCAGTCTGGCAAAACATAGATTATAGAGTATGAGACAGGCTTTGCAGACTTTGAACAAACTTCCCTAAATAATATTCCTTCTAGCAGAGCTTTTGATAGAAGGCAGTGAGTTTAGGAAGCCATGAAGTTATACAAACTGATAATGATTTTTCACTTGCATTGCTAAATAAGTGAGGTGTGACCTGGCACAGCATGGACAGACAACATGGATACACACGCCAATGTTACATTAGTATCACAGGAAAAGCAATGGAGTGTTTTACAATCAGAGACATATTCTGAGGAGCTAGTATGTTTGGCTCTTTATGTTGTGGGTGATTCTCCAAGTGAAACAGTCACCTACCTTGTCAGATCTCTCAAGCTTGTCTAAGGTTTTAGCAAAAGACAAGTCACTTACAATGAGGACTTATATTCTATATCTTTTACTTCACTCACCTTCCTCTCTTACAATCCCTCTTCCTTCTCTGTTAAAGCTAGGTGAGTGTGGGAGGGAGGGCTTCTTTTCTGACTATCATTCTAGGGCAGTTATCTTTCTGGGCTTCAGCTCTGACATCATTAAAATTACATTTGGCTGTGGCTATGGGATACCACTTGCAAGGTTAATTCCAGCTCTCAAGAATCCATTAAGGAGAAGTTGAAGAACAGGATAAACTGCTGTATCGTTTTTACAAGAAGAGAGAGAGTGCTACCCTTGACAACGACATTCAACAAACCTACCTGCTCAAATAGAGTGTTACCAAAAATAAACGTGGACTTGGAAGCTATTTTGGATTCTTGTATAATCAACTGGTGTTATCAGCTGTTAAAGAAGGGTACACTCTTATGGATGCAACTACTTGCTAACATTTCTGTCTGAAGTTCCAGTTTGAGATCAACAAGCCCAAAAGAGAACTCACACCTTCCTACCCAGTTACCCCCAGACCCTTCCTTGACCAGTCTGTGGACCCCAACTCCTCAGTGCATCTCACATTTCCCTTCTACTTTGGTTCCTTGGTCACCACCAGACCCTGACAATGGCCTTCTAGTTAGTCTTCCTACCTTCAACCTCCAACCCACCTTGCCCCTACAGCCAAGAAACATCCTCTACCACCTGGTTCTAGCCACAGCTGGGTAACCACATCATCTCTTCACCTCTCTGAGCCTCTATTTCCTCATCTGTAAAAGGATGGAGTTGGGCCCTGGCTGGTGCAGCTCAGTGGATTGAGCAGGGGTTGTGGGCCAGGTACCCTATGGAGGGTGCACAAGAGGCAACCACACATTGACATTTCTCTCCCTCTCTTTCTCCTTCCCTTCCCCTGCTTCTAAAATAAATAAATAAATAAATAACATAGGGATAATTATTAAAAAAAGAGATGGAGTTGGGCTGGGCCTCTCCAAAGCTCCATTTCACTCTAGGATTCAGAATTCAATCCCATTGAGCGCTCAAACAGAAGAAAATGTTGTGCCTCCAGGTCAACAACAGATGGCACTCCATCAGTGGCAAACAGCCTGGATTCTGCCACAGCCTCCCTGAAAATCCTAATCAGCCTTGAACTGGGCGTTGATTATGAACAAGCCATGGTCCCTGCCCTCTCAGAGCTTGCCATCTGGTGGCGCCAACTCAAGTGCTGCAGGCCTCATGGGATGTGATAGGAGACTGTGTCTGAAGTGAGTTTAAAAGGATAAACAGGTGAGCCCTGGCTGGTGTAGCTCAGTGGATTGAGTGTTGGCCTGCAAAGCAAGGGGTTGATAGTTCAATTCCCAGTTAGGGCACATGCCTGGGTTGTGGGCCTGGTTCCCCAGTAGGGGGCATGTGAGAGGCAATCACACATTGATGTTTCTCTCCTCTTTCTCCATCCCTTCCCCTCTAAAAATAAATAAATAAAATATTTTTTAAAAAAGGATAAACAGGTGAGTTCCAAGTACTGCAGATGTGGGGAGCAGCACCGTGAAATGCCATGCACTGAAAGTGGCTTCAGAGAGTGGCCAGGCAGGGAGTGCGAAGTAATGAGGTTGGCACTGTGGGCGGAGCCCCACCCTGGGAGGCTTTTACACCCTGCAATGCCTGGACTTAGTCTTGTAGACAATGATTTTTAAAACCGAAAGGTTTTACCTGGGACTAAAAATGGACCAGATCTGAAGCTGGGCAGCTCAACTGGTGATAGTGGTCTGGCCTCTCCATCAGTTCCCACATGGCACTGTTCCAGTCACCCTACCGGTCCCTGTCTTTCTCTTGCCCCATCGTGGCCCTTGCACATACATGAGGGAGAGGGGTCTTCTTAACCTGTAAATGACCCATGACACCATCCTACAGGGAAAAAAACCTTGCAAAGCATCCCAGTGTTCTTAGGATAAAGTTCAAACTCTTCACAAAGGCCTACAAGGTCAAGTACAATCTGGCCCTGGCTCTCCTCTCCAGGCAGAGGCACAACAGGCACCCACAATGGGGAAGCAAGTCACTCAATAAACACATGCTGAGTGCCTACTGAGTGAAGGCCTTGTTCTAGGCGTCTGAGATACAGCAATGGATAAAACAGAAATCTCTGCCCTTGAGCTTTTCATGCAGTGAGACAAGTAAATTGCATGTATGTGGGAAGCAAAGACCTGCTGAGACTGGGAGTTGGGGGAGCCTCAGTGACTGTGGATGGGTAGGGACAAAGGTAAGCAGAAGCAGGCAGGTCTAACCAAGGGGTTTGCCCAGCAGCTGAGGCCTCACAGCAGAAAAGAGACAAGAGAGGCCAAAGGCTCAGAGCTGTGAATGGCAGCAAGGAAGTGCAGGGGAAATCCTCTGCCTCCCAGAGCCTCCAGGCCAGAAATGGGGGCCAGCCCCCAGCTCTCAGGAGGACTATGACTCCTGTCAAATAGAAAACAAAGCCCATCCACCAACCCTTGAAGGAGGGTATTGTTTTTGTCACTGCCTCCCTCATTGCACTGAGACCCTTGAGGGCAGGGAACACACTTAGCGCCATTTTGGACAAGAATTATAAGGCTTAGCACCATCACCTTCCTCTCCTTCCAGAACACACAGTTATGGCACATTTCCCAGCCTTCCTTCAAATGAGAAAGTGACCAAGCTGTGGCCACTGCAAAGCAGGAAGCAATGACCTACCCCCTAAACCCCACTGCATGCCCCACCATGCTCTCTCTTGCCCACTGACTAGTAATGCAGACGACACAGTGGCGGACTACAGCCTGGAGGATGGCGAGGTCATGGATGTGAGGAACGCAGAACACACACACTAGACTGCAATGTGAGTGAGGAACATGCCTCACTCTTGCCTTAAGCCACTGAAAATTTCATAGTGGATAGTTAGAGCATTTATGCACGTTGGCTAACCTGTGCTCCTGCTTGTTAAATGTTTAATAAAATGAGAATGTCCTGAGCAGAAGTAAGTTCCCCAGTCCTGGCTGTGTGGCTCAGTGGATTGAGTGCTGGCCTGTGAACTAAAGGGTTGCCGGTTCGATTCCCAGTCAGGGCACATGCCTAGGTTGCGGGCCAGGTCCCCAGTAGGGGATGCATGAAAGGCAACCACACATTAATGCTACTCTCCCTCTCTTCTCCCTACCTTCCCTTCTATATAAAAATAAATAAAATCTAAACTAAGTTCCCCAAAGCCCCTCTAACCTTGGCAGACAGAGCATTTGGGAAACATCTTGCCCCATCGATGGACATTTCAGCCCACCAATGAGGAAGAGGAGGAGTCCAGCCCAGGTTGGATCTCTCTCTCTCTATAGCAAACGGTCCCCAGGGAGACCCATTTTGGAAATCATGATCAAGGCTGCACCTACCTTTCCAGCATGTACTCCAGATTGGCCAGCCTCGCTTCCCCTATGGAGACCATGTGGATGGCATAGGAACTGAGGGAGCGGTGGATAAACCCCCGGGAATGCAGGTATCTCAGGGCATCGGAGATCTGGAGCAGCAGGTGCACAATCATCTCCATATGCAGCAGGGGGAACTGGGACCGCTGGAAGCAAGAGATAAACAGGCCAGGAATACAAGAACTGGGCCCCGACACTGTAGAGTGCTTTGTAGCTTCCAAAATCTTTTCCATTGAGCTTCACTGCTACCGAGTGTCCCAGTTTTACAGATGAGCTCTGTAAGGCTAAGCGACTAGCCTAAGGTCCCACTGACCCAGGCCCCCTGGCTCCAAACCTGGGCTCCTTCCCCTCAGCTCAGTGGCTCTGTACCATGGTAAACGAGGAGAAAGTTCTCAAGGCCTGTTAAGGGCACTCAGGACGGCCTCACCACCACCAGCAATGAACCCTCCCTGCCCCTCAGCCCTTGGCCAAACTTGTGCTACTGGGAGAACTTGGAAGCTTAAAGTGCCAATCCACCCACTACCCTAGTCAGATGGCCAGAAAATCACTCGCACCAATGTACCCAGATGACTAAAGTAATAACGGGTCTCTCCCAGAGAAGTGGCATTTCAAGAACGCACAACCAAAGAAAGGAAAGGAAAACTAGGACTGTAACAGGAGGTCCTCGGGCGAAGGGATGGCTAGCCACTTTGTGGGAGGGGCCCTTCCTAGAGGGTCTCATCTCATTCCTGCCCAGGGTCTTTCGAACGAAATCATGGAAGGGAAAAAACAAATTTTTCAGGACCTCTCTGCAGCCGCACCTCAGCCTAAAGCACACTTGTCAGGGAATCTGTGGGCCAGGGAAGATGCACCTTCCCCGACCCCAGGAAATCCAAATAGACTGATAAAAGCTTGCATATAAATAAGCCTCTCTCTATAGCCAAGGTCCTGCAAGGCACAAATGAAAATACAGGGATGTAAGACTAATGGCTTTTTGACTAATTAACTAGAAATGCATGCATCTGTGTGTCTTCTGGGTCTGCTAAGCTCTTAGATGTCTCATACAGAAGCAAAACCAACAATAATAAAATCACAGTAGTTCCAACTAACCTTATATGGTGCATTCTATAGCCACCATGAAGTAAAGAATTAAAATGTATCTTCCGACACTAATTTGAAAGAACGTTAAGCACCCCTATGTTCATTACAGCATTATTTACAATCTCCGAGATATGGAAGCAGTCCAAGTGTCTATCAATAGCGTGGATAAAACAACCATGGGACATTCACACAATGGAATATTACTCACCCATGATAAAGAAGAAAATTTTACCCTTTGTGACAGTATGAGTGGACCTGGAGAAAATTATGCTAAGTGAAATAAACCAGTCAGAGAAAGACAAATACCGTATCTTCTCACTCATATGTGGAATCTACTGAGCAAACTGACTAACAAGGAAAGTGGGGACAAACTCATAGATGGAGAGCAGGATGACAGCCAGGGGTAGGTGGGTTAGGGGGTGGAATGGTTGAACAAAAAGGAAAAAGTCCTTTTTCGTCATGTACATGGTCATGTACACCAGTGTGGTGATTGCTGGGGGGAGGGAGGCATAGGGGACTAAAAGATGATGGGAAAAATTACAATAAAGATGAAATAAAAATAACAAAACATACAACTGTGGCATAGTCGGGGCATACAACTATAGGAACAACAACAAGAAAAGATTTCTCTCCCATGCATGCACAACAGGAACTTCCCTGCTCAGGCAAGGGGAAGAAGGGCAGGGAGGAGAGAGTGGAGGGCAGCAATGGAAAAACCCATGGAAACGGCCACTTACCCGTTCATGGAGGACACCGAACAGTGTGCCAACGGTGATGCGCTCATACACCAGGCGGGTCTTCCCCAGGTCCTGGGACAGGCACACAGCCATCAGCTGCAGCAGGTGGGGGTGCCGCAGCTTGCTACAAAAGAAGCTTCAGATGAGGCACAGGAAAGAAGGACATGATGGGAAAATGGGTGCTTTCTTTCTTCAAGGCCCCTTGAACACATTCTAAACACATACCACTGCACACAACGCTTTTCTAAGAAAACAGGACGGGGTGAGCGGGGTGGAGGGGTCTCAGTTGGTGGAATCTGTGGCCTCACTGATAAGAGCCTTCAGACTTAGAGTCATCAATGACAAGGTCACTAAGAGCTACTGAGCAAGGCACTTAACATACATCATCTCATCCTAACAACCACCTGCAAGAAATGTATCATTATAGTCATTTTAGAGATGAGGAAACCAAGGTCAGGGAGATATCAGAACCTGTCCAAGGACACACGCGCCACTCAGTCTCATGTCAAAGTACACGCTGTAGCTATGATTCCTTCCAGCCTCCTTGTGTCCCTTTAGTCTGACCTCCCCAAAAGGAAGAGTTTGGCCTCTGACACACCTGCTGCAGGAGGTGAGTGACCTTCTCAGGAAAAAGCAAAAAGCATGATGAGCCAAGGTCAATTCAAGGCCTCAGTAGCCCTAGTGTAAACCATAAATCAAGCTCCTGCCCCAGCAAGACCTGAAGGACGTACCCTGGAGCCACATGCACTCTAAGGTACTGAAACCCATAGGTAAGTCCTCAATGGCAGACACACAGTTCCTCAGACGTGTGGATCTCGTGCACAGCCATGTCTGTGAAGTCAGGCCTGAAAACAGGGAAGGCCTCAGGGGCTGTAGCAGGAGAACCAGTGGGCCTGGAAGCTGGATCATCACAGATGTGGGTTATACGGAGTCAATCAGCCAATAGAGCTAACCTCACCAGCACCATCCCCGCCCCTCAGGCTTTTCATTAGTTCCTCTTGTTCTTTCTTGGCAGCCCTTGGAAGTCAAATCAACAAACAGGAAAACGCTGAGGAAATGCTGAGGCTGAGGGGGGCTGGTCTCTACACCACAGGGAGCCCTGAACAGCCCTGAACCTGAGTCTGTAAAAAGCCTGGACACGTAATAACCTTGGGCTTCCTTCTCACCTGCTGTGCTCCTGCTCAGCAATTAACAAGTCAGCCAGCCTCAGCTTGCTGCAGTGTGGATGGGTGGGGAGATTCAGCTCCTTCACTGTGACCCTGCTCCCGTTCCACACCAGGCTGTAAGGGCAGGAGAGAGTTTGAGCAGAAGGGGGTGAACTGTTAGTTCTTTAGTGAGGAGTTCTTCAGCCTGAGACCAGAGTAGTGTTTACACAGAACCCGTAAAGTACCCGTTGGGTTTTCCCTCTTCCTCCGCCCTCCCCCCAACCCCCACCCGCCGCAGGTCCTAAAGCACCTCCAGGAACTTAGTATATGTGGAAGTCACTAAAAGACTGAAGGGAGTGAGTAAGTCAAACAGGTTTGTATTTTAGATAGACAATGGTACCAGCAGTGTGAAAATGGTAGGGCAGGGGTGGATTGGAGAAGTTCCCGGAGGCCAGTCTGAGTGATGGACAGTGATGACTTGGGCAAGGGTCACAGCAGTGGATAGAGAGGGAGAAGGGACCTGATGACAAATCAGTGCCCTGGGCCGGAAAACAGGAGTGTAACCGCAGGGAACAGAGAGCCCTGTGAGTCCAGCAGAGGTCTTTATAGAAGGGTGTTTCTTCTAAGCAGGGAAGTGTCCGGGCTCAAGGAGGCCAAGAGATCTTGGCCGGGACAACTCCTGTGACCCTGTAGGAGGCAGGTCAGGTCTCCCAGGGAATTCTGTCATAGCAAATCCTGTTACTGCCACCTCTGATGCATTTGGTTGGTGAGGTCCACAACTAATACCATTCCAGCTTCTGATGGGCACCTCAATACCCTCTGGCCTGTATCAGGGGCCAAGGAATTACAACTGCACTGCTCAAACTCTCTAGAAAGCAGACAGGTTAAAACAGGGTCATGACGAATCCTTCAGAGCAGCTGTTCTCAGCGGGGCCATCTGGATAGTCTGTAGAGATTCTGATCTTTACAATCACAACTGGAGGGGGATGGCAAAGAGGCTTGCTACTGGCATCTAGAGTAGAGACCAGGATGCTCCTACTAAATATCCTACAATGCACAGGACAGCCACCAACGACAGAGGCTATCTGGCCAAATATGTCAATGGTGTCCAGGCTGAAAACCCTTGATTTAGACACACGTCCTCGGTGTTAGGTTAGAAACCCTCCACACACTAGAAGTCGCACATTGCGCACACCTCCCAGGGGACCAAATCAGAGCTCCCGTGCTTACTTGGTCATGATCATGTAGGGGCCACTGCAGAAAGAGAAGGTAGGCTCATCATCAGCTTGAGTCACTTCCTTTTCTCCAATTATTGGAAAAGATCCTAGATAGGCCACCTGAGATCCCCCTGGGAGATAAAACTGAAAGCAAGGCACAGCTTCAAATTGTGGGGAGAAAAGAGAAAAAGTAAAATACCTCCAGAATCTTATCAGCCAGGTAAAAAATAATGATGGCTGCTATTTACCAACTTGCTGAAAACCTCTAGGGACATTATTCTTTATACTATCTTTGATCTTTCTAGAAACCCTGCAAAGTTATAATATCCTTCCCCTTTTACAAGTAAGGAAACTGGGACTCATGGAAAGAGGTCAGATACCTGCCTGAAGCACTGAGCAGGGGCTCAAGTGCCTCTGGTGGCCTCCACAGAACCCAAGCACATGTGCAGCCAAAGTGGACATTTCTCCTCCCCAGGCTACCTTGGCAAAACCACCAGACTCAGGGCTGGGGGCTGAGCTGTTGGCAAATATCACTGAGCCACCCAGCAACATTTCCCAACCGTCTCTTTCTTTGACAGGCAGAACCAAGGATCCAAAAGATACTCTTTTTCTTTTTCTTAAGTTTTATTTATTTATTTTTAGAGAGGAGAAGGGAGGTAGAGAAACATCAATGTGTGGCTGCCTCTCACGTGGCCCTCACTGGGGACCTGGCCCACAACCCAGGCATGTGCCCTGACTGAGAATCGAAGCAGCAATCCATTTGGTTCACAGCCCGCGCTCAATCCACTGAGCCACACCAGCCAGGACAGATACTCTTTTTCTTCAAAACATTTCTCAATTTAAAATTTTAATTCCTTAAAGGCATTCCAACCAACAACACTCATAAACCTTTGAGAGGACAAGATCCATCACAAATAAAACCCCCGGGGTCATTACCGCTCTCTGCCTCTCTACAGGGAGACCATGATTGGTGCCTTCATTGGGAATTAAAGGGTCATTTTCCAAACTCCCCAAATCTAGTCCAAGGTCATTCAAGGGATCTCTGTAGGGTTTTCACCTTTTTTTATTTTTTCAGTAAGGACAGCAACAGTAAGACGTACTTGTCCTGCCAAAGCAGAGAAGAAGAAAAGGAGAAGAGAAGAAGAAAAAGAAGGGGAGGGGGAGGAGGTGTGGGAAGAAGAAGAAACACCACCACTTTGGAGAGGATAAGAAAGAGGAGTTGGACAAAGTCGAGACACAGGTTCAGAACCAGGGCCAGGTGACTCTCCAGTTAGGCCTGCAAACACTGGCTGTGATTGGCAAACTCTTACCTTCCCAAAGCCAAAGCTGTAGATATTTTGGGCAGAAATGACTCCAGCTTTAAGCAGTCGGTTAGGAGAGCTGTTAGGGCTTCTAAAAATATTTTAAAAAGAAAAAAAAAAAAAAAGGATTAACCACCCATATGCAGAAGAACAATGATGAGCCAAGTCTTCAGAATATGCAGTGAGTTTTGTCTTTACTGCTTGACTTGTTACCATGGAGCCAGCCTCTCAGAGGGCACCTGTGATTCTCATCTCCTGGCAGCCGTGCCCTTGTGTAGCCCCTCAGTGGTCAGATAGGGCTGATCTGTTAACCCAACAGGACACTGCAGAAATGACAGTGGAGTGATTTCCAAAGCAAAATCCACCAGGGCTTCTGCCCTGGTCCCTCTAAGGTCACTTGCTCCGGAGGAGGCCAGCTGCCGTATTATGAGGATGCTCCAGCAGCCCGATGGGGAAGCCCAGCACTCAGCCATGAGAGTGCACCATCCTGAAACGGAACCCTCCAGCCCCAGTTAAGCCTTCAGATGACTTCGGCCCCAGCTCACATCTCTACTGCAGCTTCCTGAGAAATCCTGAGCTAGAACCACCCAGCTAAGCCATTTCCTGATTCCTGACCAACAGAAATGATGTGAGATATAGACATTTATTGTTGTTTGAAACCACTAAATTGGGCGGGGTGATTCATTATGCAGCAATAGATAATGAATACAAATGGTCAAAGTTGGAAAGAATCATAAAGCTTATCTTGCCCAACTTTCTCGTTTTAGAGACGGAGAAAGTGGAGGCAGAAAGGAGAAACCTGGCCTGGGGTTACAGAGCAGTAGCAGGAACTAGGCCTGGAACCTGTTAGTAAGGACTCAGTCTGCCAAGATTCAAACACTGGCAGGCCAGGAGGTGTGAGAGTGGGGAGGAGTTGGACCATGCAGTGGCACAGAGGCCAGATGAGGGATTTGGGAGTTTATCCTGATAGTCATGGAAAAGACCCTAAGAGGGTTTTTAGCAGACAGTAGCACACTCAATGTCCGTTTTTAACATGTCGTTCTGGATTCTGGCTAAAGAACCAAGACCAACAAGAGTAGCAGCAGAGAGAGCAGTTAGGCATAACTGGTCCTCAAGAGAATCTCTGACTCATCTTGCCTGAGAAGCCAGTGGCATCCAGGTCATCATCCAGGACTCAATGTGCCTGAAAGGACAGGACGGGGAGCCTTCAAGAGTGTGACAAGTCTAGCCACCCTAACTATAGAGATGGCATTAAAGAAAATCAAAATGAAAACAATTCTCTCAACACAAACCCTAAGTCAATCAAGTCCCGAGAATTTAAAATAACTGAGCCTTGGGGCCCACCTCCTGCACCTGCCCACCCAGCTATTGGCAAGTCTCTCACACCAGCTTAAAAATAGCCTGAGGAACTGTAAATTAAGCACTTGTAGTCTTTTGCAACCTTAGTAGTAATAAAGAAACATGCCTTCAAGATGTCAAAAAAAAGAAAAGAAAAGAAAAAGCAGCCACCCAGAGGCCCTAAGGGTTTTCTGCTAGGCTGCGCAGACCTGAAAAGCTCCCGCTATGCTAAGCATGAGGTGGCTCCCACTGGAGCCCGGAACTCATCTGCCCTAGGCATTTCTGGAAGGGGGCCCCAGCTAAAGGTGCTCCTCTGGCTAGCCTTTTTCAGTGGCCACATCTTCTCCTTCTGAGCTCATCCCTATGGGTGAGCCAGATTCTGGAAGGGACCTATGTGGCCCATTGCAGGGGTCCCGTGAGAGAGGCTGGGGTGGGTGCAGAACATCCCACTCTGCTCGAGGTAGCACTCACCCCTGCATGAGGCCCCCAAACCAGGGAAGGCTGCAGATGAGCCGCTGAGGGGAGTCGATCTTTTTCAGGAGGTCACAGGAGAAGCCCTGGATGATGGCCTGCATGTGCGAGGCACAGCGCTGCATGAACTCCACCATCTGCAACACCATAGAGATGCTCAGTGCTGGCACGGCTAGTGGACACGGGCCCTTCAGTGGGATTGTGAAGTGGTTGAACAGTCTGAGGAGCCAGGAACCCCCAGGACAGGAAAGGGAGGGGTCCAAGTTATTTTCTAAAGGTATGGAACTTCTTCAGGGAGATGATTTGGCAATAATTTTCTCCAATTCCCTGCTTTGACAGATGAAGAAAGTGAGGCAGGCAGAGTAAAATGATCTGTTCAAGGCCCAACAGCTAACGAGCAGGAGAATCAGAGGGAGAGAAGAGCAGAGAGAAAACTCTGCTCCCCTCCCCACTTCCTTCCACATGCCCATGCAGTGCATGCCATTCATGCTTTACATTTGTTATTTAGTCCTCATTAGACCACATAACGCCTGCCAGTGTGTGGCCTCAAGAAGGTTACTTCATGCCAATGAGCCTCACTTTCCCCATCTACCTCTTTGGGAGGGTTATTGTGAACATAAAATAAGTTAATATTTAACTAATCTAATTACAATGTCTGATGTGTAAGTGCCAGTTAACGATCAGACAAAATTATAATTTTTCTCCCCTCTTCCACTGCACCAATGACCAGAAAGGTTCACTACTGGAGTTGCCTGAAATCTACAAGGTTCTACAACTGGTTCTATAGCTGGAAGGGGGGCAGAGCCCAGACCTGTGTGTCCAGTGTCAATGGCAACGCCATTGCAAGCCTGTGCTGTCTCCAGAACCAGCCTTTGGTCCCTGGGCTCCTGACTTCCAGTCCAGTGCTCTGCCTTGGGTGTGGCTGCAGTGTGGGTCCACCCTTACCACAGTGCTGCGCTCCTTCCCCGCTGTAAGGGCCCAGGTCTGTGGGTTTTGACCCTTCTCGTCATGTAGTCGAAGGTCACCCCCTGCTTCCAACAGTTTGCTGAGGATCCACTGATTGCCTGAAAATGCAGCTGCATGGACAGGGGTGCTTCCATCAAAGCAGCGGCTGGAGGGGGATACAATGAGTGTCAAAGGCAACACTCCTCCCTCCCACAGGGGGGTGTTGCCATTGGGTGACATGGGGCTCCTTTCCTACAGAGCTGACCTTTAGTGACGAGGATTATAATTGTAGCATTTGGAAGGCACCTGGTCTGTGCCCACAGGGGCTTTACGCACATTCCCTTTTTCCATCTTTACCCTTCAAGGCACTATTTGTTTCCCAAGGTATAGGCGAGAAAACGAAAGGGCAAAGCTGCGGGTCACACCCATGTGTGGGTGTGGTTCCAAATCAGTGTTCTTTCCCCCTCTAACCTCTGACACTGGCTGTCCTGAAAAAATTTCTCCATATTTGTTGCATCCTGGGGTCAGGCTGGTGAAGCACAGCCTAACCAAAGACCATTTCTCTCTTGTGACAACGTCTGTAATGTCTATTATCTGCAAATATCAGGTGAGTGAGCCCTTTATTTCTGACCTTGAAATTAAACAATACAGCAGAGACAATAGAGTGTATGTTAGTCTAGAGAAACTCTAGATGGAAACACAGCAAAATTTTCTTTGTGTTATCTCTGGGTTACAGAATTCTCATACTGATTGGGTATTTCTTCTTTTTACTTTAACAAACTTCCAAGTTTTCTCCCAGTAAGCAAGCACTCTTATAACAGGAAAAAAAAAATTTAAAAACAGAAGAAAAATTTCTGACATCAACATGGTTTGTTTTTAAGTACATTAAACAGTACCTTCTTATGTAATATGGGGAAGCTACTACATGACTTTTATAATTGTTCATATTCAGGCATTCCTGTGAAAATCAGGCCAAATCATGTAAATTATGTAAAGTGTAAACTGTAAAAATACATGCTGTCTCCACCTGCCAAGGAGGGGGCTATAAAGATCTAGAGAGGTTAGTGCCTGGGAACGCACTGGGAAAAACAAGTGTTACACAAAGAAAAGGGATGTTCACTGGTGAAGTTGATTCATTACATCATGTTGCTGTTGCATATTGAAATTTGGACTATTAATCACAGATTCTTTAACCACAACTATTAACCACAACTGCAAGAGCCAGGCAAAAATCATCCAGATAAAGTGATGTCAAGTATATTAATTGGTAAAAACTTGGTTGTGGGGCTTATTAAACTGCTTACATGAATCATACAAATTATAACCTGGGGTAGAAGTAGGTAAACCATGCTGTTAATCACTAACTAATGAATGAATGAATGACTAATAAGTTTCACTTATTTCATAGGGCCTAGTAAAACTGCTTTTATTAGTAAAGGTATATTTCAAGATATGTATACAATTCTATTTTATTGATGTTAGTAAAGTTCTTTTAATATCTTGTCAAATTAGTTTCCAAATGCCCCAACTCATCTTAATATCACGCACTACTAACTTTCTAGATAGTGACTCTATTGTACTTACTGATTTGGATCTGATCCATATTCCACCAGAATTTCAACCAATTTTGTAAGGCCTAATAACGCTGCAATGAAAAGTGCTGTCTGGCCCAGGGAGTTAACTGTGTCAACATAAATTCCTGCAAAGCAAAAACCAAGATCAGTGCAAGTAACAGGACATTTCCTGTGATAAAACTAGGAAAATTCATTATTACGGAAGAAAGTTAAATTCCTTTATACAGTACTTTCATGCATTACTACTGCAAACTTTTTTAAAAAAGGAAAAATGAAAGTTTTCATTAGGCATATAAACAGCCATAGATTAACTAGAAGGCAACCACAAGTGCCTTCATCAAAAACATTACTTACAACCCCGGTAGTGTAAAATGTAAAATTGTTTTTAATCTTCAGAGGGCATGAGGGATGGGGGTGGTGCAAGGAAAAAAATTTAGAGAAACACACACAATTGCTTTAGTCCTAATCAATTAAAACAAGAAGCCCAGATGGGTGTAGCTCAAATGGATAGAGAACTGACACAGGCCTGCAAACCAAAGGAAAGAAAAATAAAAGTAAAAGGTATTTTTACAAAGAAGGAATAAAATTAAATACCAGTAAGTAATCAACTTTATTTTTTTTCATCCTCTTACCCACTGACTCTTGAACTAAATACAAGCAGTTAGTGACCTTCATGACCATACACACACACAAAAAAAAAACCTTAAACAGGTATTAAACAGTACTAGCAGATATTTTCAAGTAATCCTGAAAGACCTCGATAACCATAAATAAAACCTTCCTTTTCAAACCATAGGTAAAAACGAAACCACTCAGATTGTGTTCTCTCCCTCTCACTCCTCCATTGGAAGAGAAGAACGATCATCAATGGCAATTGGCAGTTGCAAATAGCAACACCAAAGGCCGGCTTCACGCTCAGGAGAGAACACTATGCCTCCTCCTCGTGGTTTCGGGTGCTCTACACGTTCAGAGAAACTTCTCTAGTAACAAACTATAGAAATGATCCCTGAAAGTATAGTCTTAACAAAAACAGCCCTGCTTTTCCGAAGTGAACAAAATCCACACATATTTTAGTGATGGTGATTTTTTCTACCGGTGCTATCTTATCTAAATGTACATTGGCATGTGTTCTCTAAAAAACCTCTTCATTCACAAAGTTCGACAAAGCGTTTTGAATATTCTTGCGTTTCAGAAGACAGTTCAAATTGTTAGTTTAATTAACATACGATTGCAAAACAGCCAATCACACTCCAGTTATTTCCAATCCCGCCCAACTTCTTGTGTCAGTTCCGCAGCGTCGTTTACTGTACGCTGACGACTACAAAGTGCGCTGGCCTGTCAGGACACGCCTCAGTTTAGACCGATTATCGCAAACGAAGACCTTTCACAAGAAAAACGTGAAAGTGCCAGGTGAAAGCGACAACCCAAAGCCAGACCCTAGAACATCTGCAAACCGCGCCCTATTTTTAAATTTTGTCCTGTGATCAAAGTATCAGACATATAAATGTTCTTTTGGATTTTTTTCCAAATCAAGGTATTTTTACGTACAGAAAATTTGTGAATTGAAATAAATAGAATCTTTTAAACAAATAAAATTTAAAAAAAATACAACCCAACATAGGTCCAAAATACTGTCATTAGGGCTAAAAGCCCATGATACCAAACCTAGATTTAATGCCTGATTTAATTGCAGCTTTAAAAAAAAATTTATTTATCTTTAGAGAGAGGGACAGGGAGGGAGAAACTTCAATGTGAGAGAGAAACATCGGTGAGTTGCCCCTCGCACGCCCCCACCCGGGCGGGGACCTGGCATTCAACCCAGGCACATGCTGACTGGGAATTAAGCCTTTCGGTTTTGGTGGATGATGCCCAATAGGCAATCTGCATGATTAAAAAAAAACTTCCTTCTCTCTTTTCACTAAAAAAACATGTCTTAACCCAAAAATTATCCTTTCTTTTTTTCACTAATAGCTCTTTTGCCCCACCGTGCTACCTATAAAAACCTTCTATTTTGTACCCCTCAGAGCACCCTTCCAGTTGGTGATGGGCAAGTGCCCAATTCAAAAATTGCTTAATAAAGCTAATTAAATCTTTAGACTTCCTTGAATCTTTTTTTTTTAATAAATCACTCCCCTGCTTAAAGCTTGTAGCTTCCAAACTCGCGCTAAACATAAAACCTCTCTAAACAGCTTACAAGGCCCCATGTCTGTCTCCCCTACTAGACTTTCTCCCTAACCTGTAGGGTAGAACTGTCCAATTTATCTTCAGCACCTGGTAGATTTATATGCCCAAGCAAGCCTAAGAGTAGTAAGGAAGAGCAGCAACAGTGTGGGAAGACAATTCTCCACGAATTACTCATGTTTCTGCATCATGGGAGTGATGCAGTAACTACCCTTTGTTCTAGACTCTTTTTGAAGACCAAACTTTGGAAGATACAGAATCTCCCTTTAGAGCAAAGTGCAAGCATGCTTTCTGTGTAGTATAGTAAAGATAATGTCTCCCTTTGGAGCAAAGAGCATACCGTCCATTACAAATGATTTGGGTTGCGTTCCCTAAGCTCAGGGTACTACTACAAAGGAACCCACTACGTGTGCAGTATTATCTAGTCCTTTTGACTCTGTGAGAATTGGGGTTTGAGGAACAAACATCAAAATAGAACATTAGTAGTAGCTACTTATTAGTAGTAGCTAGCTAATATTCTAGCTATTACTGTTGCTATGAGTAAAAAACTATGATTCAACTCTGAAGCAGGAATCTTATGTCTTCTGCCTGCATCCATAAACCTGTAACAGGGTAATCTGTAAAATCACAGACTATTCATAATTCTTGACAGGAAGGAGTACAATCAAGGGAAGTGGACTAGTTAATCCCTAGGGTCATGAATTAAAAAATATTAAGTCAACCAGGTCCTCCAAGGGCTTCTCTAGGGACCAGGAAGCACTTAGGGAGGCACTGAGTAACACTTCTTGAGAGGATACAGGTGCGGGCTGGAGAGAAAAACAGATTTAAAACCATGGCTCCCAAAGCTTATACAAACAGCTCTTTGGTGATTTCCTAAGTAGAAAACATTCATTCATTCATTCATTCATTCATTCATTCATTCTTTCAACCCCAATATTCCTTATTATCTTTTATCCTCATACCTCTGTAAACTAGCTACATGAAATGTTACCTACTCTACACTCAACAATGTAAAAGAAGTATGTATCTCTCTCTCCATTGTAGTTCTTATCTAATCCTAGATATTTCCCAAATTTCACATAACCTTCTTTCTGTCTTCTTTGAATCTGTTATATAAAATAAACTGCAAAACTACTATTCCTGGGAGCATCTTCTCAATCCTTTGCAAGCATGCTTTTAGAACTGGCCCCTAAATCTTGTTTCAAATAAACTCAAAACCTTTCTTCAGGTTTGGAACTTCTTTTGTGGGCAGAACAAACCATCTTAAAACAATTAAGAAAATATCAGAAGTACAATTTAAAAAGAAAGAAAAGCTAACCACTCAGAGTATCTACCCCATTGCAGACCCATCGAATATTTTAATAACAAGGATCAGGAAAGGTGGAGCAACAACACGAAAACACCACACACAAGCCCTGGCAGTGTTGCTCACTTGGTTAGAGCACTGTCCCAATACACCAAGGTGGCAAGATCTATCCCCAGTCAGGGCACATACAAGAAGCAACCCATGAATGCATAAGTGGAACAACAAATCAAGTCTCCCTCGATGTCTCCTCCTCCTCCCACTCCTGCTCCCCGCTACCCCTCTCTCGAATCAACTAAAAAAAAGAAAATACAGATTTTTAAAATCTGAATGCATTAAGAATCTGAAGACCATTGTAAAAAAACTCCATGTGCTAAAAGATCTTAAAAACTCCATAGTTTATAAGGAACAAAACCAAAATACCAGAGGCAGAAAACTAGTTAACAACGGCTGGCAGCCGGGGCAGGGGCACCACCAGAAAAAAAAAAAAAAAAAAAGACAAAGCAATTAGATGCTAAAGAACTACAATGGTTGAATTTTTTTTTTAAAGATAAAAATTAGACTAAGAACTACAGACTCTGGTAATTTAAAAAACTAATAAACAAACTGAACAAAATAGAAACAAACTCCAAAAGAGAGCAGGCTGACAGCTTGGTGGGGAAGGGAAGGTATGTCAGAGATTTTTGAACAAAAAAAAAAAGAAAAAATAAAAAGCTCTTGAACAAGAATGACCGTGTGACTGTAGGATAGTAGGATGGAAGTGAAAAAAGGTATAAAGGGGGATAAGTAGCGAGAAAAAAATCATTTAGAAAAGAAAATACAGAAATTAATAACATGAAAACAAAAAACAGGGCAAGTAGAATGTGAAATACATAAGTAATTGTGCTATTTCTGAAACTTAAAACATAAACACCAAATCAAACTCACCACAGTTGATCTCTCTCTCACTCACTCTCACACTCTCTCTCTCTTCCAAAGGAAAAGAAAAAAGTTCATCAACTGCTATTGGCAGCTACCAAAACAACACGTCCAGAAAAGAACACTGCACTCCCTTGTAGCTTCAGGTTTTCTACACAAGCAGAGAAACTCCTTTAGCAGTAACTAAAGAAAAAACCCCTGGAAGTACAGTCTTAGTTCTGAATTAGTAGCCTCTGGTGGGTGATGACAGGCATACACTTTATAGTCATGGTGACATTTTTTTTTTTGTTAAATTAACCTTACAAATGTATTTCACTTCATATTCAATAACACTTCCATTCAATAGGAAAGTTTAAAACATCTTTTGCACTTGTAAATCTTCCAGAAACACTTCAAAGCAGCAATGGAGTTACTAACATACAGCTTCCCAGCAGCCAATGACACACTGCATGCATCTGACTCCAACCCAAAGCAATATGCTATTACCCTGCCCACCACACGGGGCACCACCTGGGTCCAGGTGGGTCACAGCCACCTCACTACAGGTTAAGGAAATGCTACTCCTGCTGCTACAGAAGTCCCTCTTACCCGGTACAGAAGTCCGCCACCCTGAGGGACCAGGTTTCCTTTGAGGAGGAGGGATTACTAGATAGCTTCAGAAGAGGACGTGGCCCACAGAAAAACCAAAACCAGGTCCCAAAAACAGGATTACAGGGTAGGAAGTTTCTGCTCCACCACTGTCCCTGACCTCAAACCCTGCCCTACTTTTGGGAGAAGAGAGGTACTAGAGATTGAGTTCAATCACCAATGGCCAATGATTTCATCAACCCTTGCCTAGGAAATGAAACCTCCAAAAACCCCCTTAGCAGTAAGATTCAGAAGGCTTCCAGACTGAACAGATTGAGGTGCTCAGTGGGTGGTGTACCCAAATAGGGCATGGAGATGTATATCCTTTATAATAAACCAATAATAGTAAATAAAATGTTTTCTTGAGTTCTGAGTCATTCTAGAGAATTACTGAAACTGGAAAAGGTGAAAAGCAGACTAGAGACAACAGAGGAAGAGTCATCAGGTTGACAACAGATCAAGAGAAGTTTTCCAATTGAAGGACACAAAGAAAAAAGAAAATTAACACAATTTTGGGGACTGTGGGACTATACCAAAAAGTCTGACATAAACATAAGTGGATTTCCAGAAAGCAAGGAGAGAATGGAAAAGAAAGAGTATCTGAAGAAATAATGGCAAAAAGGTTCCCAAACTTGATAAAAGGTATTAATTTCCATATTAAAGGTCAGCAAACCCAGGCAGGATAAATATAATCACCCCTAAGCACACCGTAGTCAAACAATTTAATTTCTTTAAAGTACACATGACTCTTCAAAGCAAACATTATAGAATTATATTATGGGGTTCTTAACTCATATAGCTAAGATACTTATAGAATCTTCATGATAAAGGACAGGGGAAAGGATGAAGCCTATATGGGTGAAGTAAATAGTATGTGGAGTGGTGCAATATTAAGTAGACTGCGGAAAATTAAAGATATATATTGTAATCACTAGAGCAAACACTAAAAAATAATGCAAAGTAATATAACTAAAAAGCCAGTAGCAAATTAAAATGGAAGTCTAAAAATATTTAAGTCAAAAGAACAGAAAAGAAGGAAGAGAGAAACAAAAAAAGAGAGGGAAATAGAAAACAAATGCTGTAATAAAATGTTCTAAATCCAACCATGTCAATAATTGCATTAGATGTTAACAGACTAAACACTCCAATTAAAAGAGAGGGTGTGTCAGAATGAATTTTAAAACATATGCCTCAACTATATTCTCTCAACAAGACATTTTAACTATAAAAACACAGACATTTCTTGCAATGGTAAGCATAGGGAGGCTGAAGCGACTATATTAACAGCAGATAAAGTAGACTACAAGACAGTAAGTATTACCAGAGATAAAGAGAGATATCTCATAATGGTAATAGGGCCAATTCATGAGGAAGACATACTAGTCCTAGGCATGCACCTAGTACCAAAGTCCTTCCAACCGTCCATAAGGCCTGGTGCAGCCACAGCTTGCTCTGCCAGCTTCACCCCACAACCACTCTCTCCTACTCCTTTCCTTTCTCCAAGTCAAGTCATCCTCTCCATCCTAAGGGCCCTGGTATCCCTTTAATCTTGCCTTACCTCTGACTTTCACCTTTTTATCCTGACTCCTCTCCTTTCTTAATGTCCTGGCCTAGATATCACTTCCTCTAAGAAGCTTCCCTTGATTACCCCCAGCCACCAGACAAGGAGGCCGAGATCTACCAGGTATGCTCCCCTCCCCTCCTGCCCTTCTCAGTACATCAATTACTAACTCATGTCTGTTTCTTCTGCTGTATTATACTCCTAGAAGCCAGGGCCACACATCTTTTCTAACTCTAAGGTTCAGGTAATATGTGTGTAATTAAAAAATAAAGTCTGGGTGAAGTTTCTGAAACTCATCCTTTGGCTTTTAGAACTCATAATCTGTAGTTACTGATCTTCTGGATGGGCTGAACTGAGGATACAATCAGGAAACGATTTTTCCCCTCCTGCTGCCCTCAAGTATACTCTGTCAGTTGGCTCTCCCCCCTCCCCCCACCCCTTCTCCTGAGACACATCTCAGGCAGACTCCATAGTCTTTCGGTCACTTTGAGATATTCATGCACAATCTCATTTCAGGTAATAAACTGTCTAGTCCTGTTCTTCATCAGTGCCACCTACCGAGGTGGCAGCCATCTCCTACCGGCACCGTGGCTGCCCTTAGACCCCTTGTGAAACCCAAGATTGTCAAAAAGAGGAGCAAGAAGTTCATCCAGCACCAGCAGACTGATATGTCAAAATTAAACAGAACTGGCGGAAACCCAGAGACATTGACAACAGGGTGAGCAGAAGATTCAAGGGCCAGATCTTGATGCCCAGCATGGGTTATGGGAGCAACAAGAAAACAAAGCACATGCTGCCCAGTGGCTTTTGGAAATTCCTGGTCCACAGCGTCAAGGAGCCTGAAGTGCTGTTGATGTGCAAGAAGTCTCATTGCGATAAGACTGCTCACGTCTCCTCAGAGAACTGCAACTCCATTGTGGAAAGAGCAGCCCAGCTGACCATCAGAGTCACCAATCCTAATGCCAGGCTGCACAGTGAAAAAAATGAAGAGACAGATTGTATACACATTATATTTGTTAATAAAACCATAACATTAACCAATGAGATGACAAGGGGAAAAAGCCTTTGCACATAGGTGATGCTCTTTATAGTTTTTGGCTTCATGCTAATGCCTGTTTTTGTTTTTTTTTAATTACTTTGTTGTTGTTCACTTACAGTTGTCTGTATCCTCTCCCCTCCCCTCCCTCACCCCCTCCAAACCCACCTCCCTCCCCTGCCTCCACCCTCCCCCTTGGTTCTGGCCATGTGTCCTCCACAGTGATTCCTGAAAACCCTTCTCCCACATTCCCCTCCCCCTTCCCCTCTGGCTACTGTTAGATTGTTCTTAATTTCAATGTCTCTGGTTATGTCTAATACCTGTTCTTTTGTGGGAGAGGTTAGTGGGCCTTTCAGGTACTTCCACTCTACTGTACAGAACTCTAACGCAGGTCTTTGCCCTCTCCTGCTGACTTCTTGCTACATCTCCAGCCTCTCTGTTGGAATTCTTCCTTCCTTCATAGGTGAGGTCCCTTTAGGTGGCTCGGCCACCCTAAACAGAGTCTACTTACCCCACCAAATGGTGGAAGTGTGACCACTACAACTGCTACTCTCCCATATTCAACCAGTCATCAAGGACTGTTTCAAGTAGGAAGCAGATGGCATTCTCCCTGACCCAGGTAACATGACAGGTTCTCTTCATGCCACCTTGATGGCAGCTGAGGCAGGCTGACACATTTCTACTGTTCAACAGTGTGGGACACAAGTTCCCATCTCTCCTGCTTACAAGTACCACAATTCTCTCCATGAGGCTCACCTGAAGGGTCCCTTACTTGGCTTGAGGCTAGGAAGGATAGGAAAAGCCACAGCATTCTATTCTTGCGAATGTTTTTTAAAGAATCTCTTCCATTGACACCCCCACCATTACTCCATCACCTTCTCTTAGATAAGCCTGAGGTGGGTGATGGAGCTGAAGGCCCGAGGACCATTTTGGCCATCTCCTAAGAAACCCTGCTTGAGACTGGGGGGAAGCGTGTCACCCCTTATTCTCTACTCTGAGGCTTTAGATGCAATTCTCAGACACAGATGAAGTCCTGCTTCATATCCAGTTACACCTGTCAACCTCATCCCCTGATCTAGCTAAATGTCAAGAATTTGAAGATGCAGAATGTTCAGGAATGTCTAGGAGATAAGAAATGTCTTAAAACTGTTTCTCACAGTGGAGGGTATGGACAGACAGACACTAAAAGTTATATGCCTAACTTGAACATCAATTTCATATTCAAACACACATACAAACACACTGTGGAATACTACTCAGCCATTAAAAAGAATGAAACCTTGTCACTGTGACAGGAATAGATCTTGAGGAGGATATAATGCTAAATGAAATAAGTCAAAAAGAGAAAGACAGCTCTGGCTGGTGTAGCTCAGTGGATTAAGCGCAGGCTGTGAACCAAAGGGTTGCCAGTTCGATTCCCAGTCAGGGCACGTGCCTGGGTTGCAGGCCAGGTCCCCAGTGGGGGCCATGTGAGAGGCAACCATACATTGATGTTTCTCTCTCTCGCTTTCTCCCTCCCTTCCCTTCTGTCTAAAAATAAATAAATAAAATCTTTTTTAAAAAAGAGAGAAAGACAAATATTATGATTTCACTCATATCTGGAATCTAAAACAAACAAACAAACAAAAAACTCAGAAATACAAAGAAAAGATTGGTGGTTACCAGAGAAGAAAGGCGCTGAGAAATGGGCATTAGAGGGAATTGAAGGGAGTTCAATTGTGATGGGCAGTAATGACGATGGATACTAACTAGACTTTTGGGGGTGATCACTTTGTAGTGTCTACAGACGTTGAATTATAATGTTGTATACCAACTACTTATACAATACACACACATACAAACACACACATAGATATGTTATGGGATAAAATGCAAAACTTTGAGGGGAGAAAAACAAGACCTTTTAAACAAATTATTGAGCTCACTATCAGCTACTTCACCTACAGACTCTAGGGGTGGTATATAAATAAGTTATAGAACTTTTTGACGAAACTTTTATTGGGTAGTTGGATCCTACAAAAATTGGGGTGTCCTTCTGGAAGTCCTCAGGAAAGCTGTTGAGGCAAATGGAGGAACATTGTAGAGAAATTAGGTCACCCTGACTACTCCACAGACCATCTAAGAGAGCCTTCATAAGCCTCCCCTTTAATACGAAGAATGAAGAATGGAAAACTAAGATGGGCGAATCCAGCAGAGCTGGTTACTCTGAAAAAAGCCATCCTGGATCTCCAGATCAAAGGCCAAATGCCGGAGGTTTTGTTTGCCGGTGGCTTTTTCGTGTTTGTTCTTTTGAAGATTACCTGATTCTTGTGTGCTATTTCTGCCTGTTCTCAGGCTGAGCTGCCTGTAGCCTACAGGAAAATAGACCCCTGGAAACAAAAGCACCATGTGTTTGGAAGGAGCAAGGAAGAGGAGAGCTATGAAAGGTGGCTGGCCTCAGAAGACCCAGTAGATGGAATTACATTTGAAGGTAAAAGGGAATCAGCCAGAATCAAAGGCTGGAGGCCAGAGCCTGAAGAGAAACCTCAGGAAACTAACAGTAGGAAGACCTTATGGCTCCCTAGCACAAAACAAAGTGAAGCGGTCTCCCAACAATGATTTAAGACCTCTATTGAAATATATGACTTCACTGGTAGAGAACATGCCATCTCATTCATTTAACTTGTGGTTTCCCCAAGAGCTCATAATTTTAACAAATACCTGTTTTTCTTTTCTTTTTTTTTTTTTTTTTAATAGCAGGGTTTTTTATGTTTTTGGTTTTTTTTTTTTTTTTAAATTTTTCTTTATTTATTTATAGAAAGAGAGGAAGAGAGGGAGAAAGAGAGGGAGAGAAACAGCAATGTATGGTTGCTTCTCACATGGCCCTCACTGGGGACCTGGCCTGCAACCCAAGCATGTGCCCTGACTGGGAATCGAACCGGGACCCTCTGGTTCCCAGCCCGTGCTCAATCCACTGAGCTACACCAGCCAGGACAAATACCTGTTTTTCTATCCAGCGCTGTTCAGAAACATGGACCAAGCTGCATCTGTCATTTCAACACAGTGCCTACCTTTCTTAAGAATCTTTTTCACTTTCACATAGTTTCCTTGTCTGACATACTCATGAAGCTGAGCTTCCAAAGAGTCATCTCTTAAGGAACCAAGCTGAACAGGACAAGGGATTGGAAGATGAACAGCTCGAGACATCCTGTTTCAAAAAGAAAGCAACATGCTTATTTTATTCTTTCACATTTTTTCATTTTTTAATTAAAAAATTTTTTACACACATTTCTTTCACTTCTGTCCATTTTCATTTATTGTGAACAGAATTAGGGGAATAACTGCTGAAATTCTACAAGATTAACATTTATTCTCTGTTACTGTTGAAATTGAAGAACTGAATATATTTATTACTAATTCCCAAGATTAAAATAGTGATGACTACTAGGAAAATTAGAAATGAACATCTTTGCTGTATCACTAAGATAACTAGGAGAGTATTAACTCAGAAAGGTTAGTATACAAATGCGGTCAGTCAGGTTAGAATGCAGACAGTAAAATGTGGGTTGGATTCACAGTTTAGTCTCTGAAGCTCTGTGACCCCCATAACTATGTGACCTTGGAAAAAATTACTGAACCTTGATTGACTTCAATTTCTTCCTCTGTAAATGGGGATAATAGTAATCAGAGGGTTGCTGAGAGGTTTAAATGAGCTGACATCTGTAAAAAGCTTAGAGCTGTGCCTGGCACCAAGTGAGCTCTCCATGTTGTTAGCTGCTACTGTAGTACATGATATGAACCATGCTCAAAAATTTTAACTTTCCCTTTTTAAGAATATTTAATTTAATTTTAAAGAGAGGAGAAGGAAGGGAGAAAAAAAGAGAGAGAAACGTCAATGTGCGAGAGAAACATTTATCACATGTCCCCGACCAGGAACTGGCCTGCAACCCAGGCACGTGCCCTGACTGGGAATTGAAAAGGCAACCTCCTGGTTTGCAAGCCGGTGCTCAACCACTAAGCCAAATCAGCCAGGGTGAAATTTTAACTTTCTACACATGGCATCCACACCTGACCAGAATACAATCACGTTTGTGCAACACCTACCATGTGTCTCAAATGTGACAGATGCTATATATATGAGACACCTAAAAGTGGGCTGCTGCCATCACAATGCTCAGTCTAGCCGGGCAGACGAGAGGCACCAAGTTGGTGCTCCCTAGACAGTAGATAAGAGAAGGAAGTCACATCCACACGAATCAACAAGCATATACATCAAGGGCATAGTATGTACTACATAGAGAGACACAGATGGTGTAACATAAGGTGAAGTCAAAGAAAAAGCAATGAAGGCTGACATATTCAGTAGGTCTTCACTAGCCAGGAGGCCTTTAGGTTACTCAGAAGTAATATCTCCTTAATTTATCCACTGACAAAAGGTGGAAAATGTTAATAACTTGAGTGTTTTAAATTTATTTCCTTTGGTATTTATTAACATCCATGTAAGTGACTAAAAGCAGCATCCTAGTAATCCAGTAATACCACAACATTCTTAAGCAAACAAAAGTAACCAAAGAAAGCACTGCTTAGTTTAAATATGAACTCAGAAGCTTTTACAGCAAGCTATCATGTCCTAGCCCCATTTCTGCCTCCCTCCTATTACCAGGTATAAAAGAGTGGCATATTTCTACAATGATTCGGGTGTGTAATGGGGACTGAATTGTACCCCCTGCCAACACATATATTGAAGTCCTGACCTCAGAATGTGACTGTATTTTGAAATAAGGTCTTTAAAGAGAGGATTAGGTTAAAATGAAGTTAGAATGGGGTCATAATCGAATGTGACTGGTGTCCTTATAGGAAGAGGAGGAGACTTCAGCTTCAGGAGTGACTGCAAAGGAACCAACATGTAAAACAGGCAGTAAGAGAGAGGCCACCTGTGAGCTAAGGAGAGAGGCCCCAGAAGAACCCAGCCCTTCTGGCACCTTGATACTGAACTGTAAGAAAATGAATTTCTGTAGTTTAAATCACCCATTCTGTACTATTTTGTTATGGGAGCTCTAGCAAAATAACACACTAAAAATAGCAAGTTATGTCATATGTCTTCATAAAAGGGGAGTCAGTCTATAGTAACTATCACCACTTCATTCATCCATTCATCTGGATTGCACCTGCACTGAGGGCCTGTTAATGTGGTGTTCTTCGCCACACTCCTGACATTGGGCTGCTGACAAAGCCCCCTGTATCTTCTTACAACTGGACAAATCCAATGTGCATTTTCAGGTTCTCATATTGAAATGTTCACCTGTATGTGACAATGCTGCTCAATCTTTTAATGCCTACTTATTTTATTGTGATAAAATATATACAACATAAAATTTACTATTTTAAACTTTTTTTAAAAGATTTTATTTATTTTTAGTGAGGGGGATAGGAGAGAGAGAGGGAGAGAAACATCAATGTGTGGTTGCCTCTCATACATCCCCTACTGGGGACCTGGCCCACAACCCCAGGCATGTGCCCTGACTGGGAATCAAACTGGCAACCCTTTGGGGTTTGCAGGCTGGCACTCAGTCCATTGAGCCAAACCAGCCAGAGCCCACTTTAAACATTTTTAAGTGTTCAATTCAGTGGCATGTGAGTATACATAAACATCATTGTGCAACCGTCCATCTCCAGAACTGTTTTCATATTCCCAAACTGGGACTCCATACCCATTAAACAATAACTCCTCATTTTCTCCTCCTCCCAGCCCCTGGCAACCACCATTCTACTTTTTGTCTATATAATTTTGACTACTCCTAGTATCTCATAGAAGTGGAAATATACAGTATTAGTCCTTTTGTGACTGGCTTGTTTCACTCTGTTCTCAAGGTTCATTCTTGTTGTATCACCCACCAGAATTTGCCTTTTAAGGCAGAGTAATATTCTGTTATGTGTATGTATGGATACACATACACACCCCATTTTGTTTATCATGCTTCCATTGCTGGACAGTTTGGGTTGATTCTACCTTTGGCTATCATAAATAATGCTGCTACAAACAGGAATGTACAAATAACTCTTCAAATGAGTTTTCATTTCTTCTGTGTATATATCGAGAATAGGACTGCTAGATTATAGGGAAGCTCCATGTTTCACTGAAATACCATACTGTTTTATACAGTGGTTGCACCGCTTCTGTATTCCCACCAGCAGGATACAGAAATTCCAACTTTCTCAAATCTTCACAAACACCTTACAGTTCTCACTAGAAGTTTTAACAACTACAAACTCATTTCAGTAACTTCACACTAGTGTGAATAAAAAAACCCACTCCTTTTACTTTTTTTACAATCTTAATTACTCTTAGAAAGGAAGGAAAGAAGAAAAGAAATTTCAGTGAGTGGTTACCTATCACACGTCCTCTAACTGAGAATCTGGCCTACAACCCAGGAACACGTCTTGACTAAGAATCACGCCTGGCTACCCTTTGGTGTGCAGGTTAGCGTTCAACACTCTATACCATAACAAGAGAAAAACAATACTGCTTTTAAACAAAATCACCAGGGGAGAGCGCGAACGCAGTCCCCACTACCACAAATTATGCAGTCGAGTTTCCCACATTTGGGGAAATCGCAGGGGTCAGCACACCCAGAGTGCAATGGGTGAGCCTCGCCCTGGGAAAACCACCTTCATGATCATGGTATCTCCCCTGCCAGGTAAGTATGAGTAACAATCTTTTTCCAGTCATCACAATTGTCCTCAATACACTTTTAAATCATGGTTAATTATACTTCGAGTTCTGTAGGTCTTCAGTTGGAAACTGCAGTGTTATTTATAGGACAGAGACTAAAGTAGTTCTTTTGGGTACCCAGAGGAAATTTTGCCCATGAATATACTCAAACCAGCAGTCACCATGCTACTCATCTACATAACCCCGCCTCTTGTTACTCTATCACTAACACTTAAGTGGATAAACTCGCTGTTGCTACAGCTGGCGACAATCTAGGACAATCTAGAAGACAATCGTGGACGGGTAGCTGGGGTTAGTTTTCAATTCCTTGCCTTTCTGGACACAGGTTCTTACATGGATCTGTTTTGATGAGTCTGAATTCCGAGCTGCGGGGCAGGGGAGTTTGGGAGGCAGCGGCCCTCGGCCGGCCCGAGGGCAAAGCATCACTGCGATTGTGCCAGGGCTGAGTTCGAAGCTCCACTCTGAGCCTAGGTACTACCCTCAGTCTCTCTGTCTCCATCTCCCCAAATTGTAAAGTAGGAGTAAAATGCTTGCCTACCTAACAAGGTTTCTGTGAGGACTAAGAGAATGCGTGTAACATATAGCCTCAAGCCCCTCCAACCCTACTGAGGCCATTCCACTCCTGGACAGGTGCTCCGTTGGCATGAAGGAAAAGAGCATTCAGCCTGGCTTTGGCAACAAACCGAGTGATTCTCTCTTTTTAGACAATGAAAACAGGTGACACATGTTTTCTTTTCTGCCCTTTTGGCTAGGCACTCTGGGCAAGACAATTCTGCAGCAACTACAGTACCAAAGGCTTTGCTGTTGTGTGTACAGGCAAGCCCACCTCTCCCTTTCAGGGTCTCTGGCCAAGCCTAAGTATAAAATTGGCAGATATAGTTTAAAGCATAAAAGTATTCACATTTATTTAATGTAAGTTTACCTGACACAGGTGCCCTCATAAGAAAACGAAGACCCAAAGAAGTGACAGAACCTAAATGCTTTTCATATGAGGTTGAACAAAGAAGCAATTGTGAAGAAATAACTAACATGCGTGGAAAGGGTAAAGGGTACCTCAGAATTGTTTTAACAAGGTCTGTGTATACAAAGCCTGGTTTGGACTCCCCTTCTCCAGAAATGTTTCTTTTCCCTTGCTCTTGGTATAAAGAAAGTGCCTCTTTCATGGGAGATTTGTCTAGAAACAAAAAGGCAGAATGCATATCTGATATGACATATCTGCAGTTTCTTCACCTCACTGGGGATTTCAACTCAGCAACTCACAAGTGATTGAAACAATAGTCTTGCTATTCTCACTGCTAAAACGAAGCAAACACCCACTTCACCTCACATTTACAACAAAACCATCACCAAATCCTAGAGAGAATCTATCCCTTGCCACCAGTTGTAAAACCTTCAGTATCTACTCTTTACATGGAACCAGGGGAGAGCGCGAACGCAGTCCCCACTACCACAAATTATGCAGTCGAGTTTCCCACATTTGGGGAAATCGCAGGGGTCAGCACACCCGGAGTGCAATGGGTGAGCCTCGCCCTGGGAAAACCACCTTCATGATCATGGTATCTCCCCTGCCAGGTAAGTATGATTTCCCTGTGACCCTGGCAGGGTCCATGGCTGGACACATCACTGTAAGGTTCGGGTGACACCTGAAACGACTGTAACTGGCCTTTATCTATATATAATGAACAAAAAAAAAATCAAATTTTCGTGCTATATCTTAGTATTGGTAACAGCGGAATACAATGCATAATTTCCCAGAAAACGCCGTTCCAAATGGCCCTACATCAGTAATCTGCATACTCCACCTCCCGGCGTAACGTCACGCGCAGCCCAGTGGATCAGAGCCAGCAGCTGCTCTGCTGCTCACCTTCTCGAAGGTTTAGGAAGATCATTTCCTCCTCCCACTTGCCCCGACATAAGTGACGTCAGCCCAGATATTTTCCTGACATAAACCGCTTGCTCCCCCACCCCGCCCTAACTTTCGCTGTACCCGAAGGTCTTCGGATCTCCCCATGTGGAGTCTTCCTTGAGTAAAGGGACACAAAACCGTTTTAGCTGCAAGCCGGACTCAGACGGTCCGTAGAGAACAACAGTCCAGCCAGCTCTGCACCACTTCCTCCTGAGAGGGGGAGGTGCAGGGAGGGCTTCTAATGAAGAATGCCTGCCAGCAGGGTGTAACGGCAGAGTGAGGGTTTTAGAATCTAAGATCTGGACAGGAAGTCAGGGTTCCCACTGCACAACTCTAGACAAGCTTTTAGCCTCTGGATCTATCTATTCAGGTGGTTCCTACGGAATGCAGAGGAACTATCCATCCGAACCTCCCACCCAGTCTTTGTGTCCTGCTCAAGGTCTGTTAAAATCTAGCCCCCAGGCTGCTGTGATGAACAGATGCCTCCAGAGAATACACAGGATCCATCTGCAGGGATTGGATGGATTTTTTTCCTTCTGATCTGTGAGGTTTTGTTTGTTTGTTTTTAAAAGGTCTCACATTCATTACTGAACCAGCCTACAGGTACAGAAAAATATTAACAAAGATAAAAATCATTCTGCCAATAATTTCCCAATAAAACACGACCAACTGTCCAAATAATCATGATCTTTTCAGTGATATGGTAAGATGCAAGCAACCTGGATACAGCATAAATATGTTAGCCATCTCATGTACAATTTCTTATAGACCCGGCTTGGTTCTTCTCCAATTGTCTCCTCTCACAGTCTTCATCCAAATCCACTGGGTAATGGGCCCATTCTGTCTTTGTTTCTTGAACAGGAACATCTTGATCCTGAAAGTCTCATGAGAAGACACGTAAGAGGAGTCAAAAGCAGCCCTGGCTGGTGTAGCTCAGTGGATTGAGCACGGGCAGGGAACCAAAGGGTCCCAGTTTGATTCCTGGTCAGGACACATGCCTGGGTTGCAGGCCAGGTCCCCCGTGCGGTTGTGTGAGAGGCAACCAGTTGATGTCTCTCTCACACATCAATCTCTCTCTCCCCCTCTTCTCGTCTCTCTAAAAATAAATAAATAAAATCTTAAAAAAAAAGTAGGATGGATAGACAATATGTAGCAATAAAAAGGAAAAAAATGATAAATGCAGGAATATGGACGAACCTAAAAAACATGCTATGTGAAAGAAGTCAGACACAAAACAGTATAAACAATGGGATTCCATTTTATAAGAAGTTTTAAGACCAGGTAAATCTACAGAGACAGAAACTAGATCAGTTGTTGCCTATGGCTAGGGTTGGAGGATGGGAACCAGGAATGAATGAAAATGGGAATGGTGGAATTGGGGGGCCTATCATAAAATGCTCTAAAATTGTATTTTGGTGATGGTTGGACAATTGTATAAATATATTAACCATTAAACTATATAATGGATGAATGTTATTGTGTATATTATACCTCAGTAAAGCGGTTATAAATGTCAAGTAAAAATAGAGCCTTGTCTTTATAGATACATACTGAAATAACTGCGGCTGAAACACTATAACACTCATGAGGTTTATTTCAGAATAGTCACTATTGGGGATTTAGGGTGTAGAGGTAGAGGTGAAACAAGATTGGCCTTGAGTTGATCACTCATGCTACTGGATGTGGTCAAATGGGAGTGTCTTCTATTTTAGTTTACATTAGTTTTCCACAATATAAAGGCTTAAAAGAATAAGTTTCATGAAGGATACTACCCTTTCCCTCATGATTATGAGTACCTTGATATGGTGATATCTTAGCTTCCCCATGTGTGAATGGGGGTGGGTGAAAAGGAGGAGCAAGAGGGAAAGCCCCCTGGATTCTATACTTCATAAGTGAAAAAGGCATTAAAAGTACAGATCAGATTTAGGGATCATCTTTTTCTCCTTTCCTTCCTCTCATATCCCACATTTAATCCTCAGCTAGCAATTCTTGTTTTTTTCCTTAAAAATATGTTCAGAATCTGACTCCTCACAACTTCCAGGGCTACCCTTTAGGGACAAGGCACTCTCATCTCCTGGCTGGAAGTCTGCAGTAGTCTCTGACCTTCCTTCTTCAGTCCTTGCCCCCTCAGTCTCTTAGCAACAGCAGTCAGGGATCCTCCTAAAGCCTAAGTCCAATCAGGTCACACTTCTGCTCAAAACTAATTAACACAATTCTGAGGAAATAGAAGAGGAGGGAATATTTACCAATTTCTTTTTTGGACAGGAAATAGGATTTATTGGTGGGCGCAAGTAATGAACAGCACTGAAGCCCTCAGGAATGCAGGGCCCGCCATTTGTCCAGGGGGCCATGATTAGGGATGTATTTGACCCTAGAGCCATTTGGGATAAGCCACTTTTTGGCCACCATGTCTTCAAATTCGTCTGCATTAAATTTGGTAAAGCACAGTACTTCTTAGAGATGTGGTTTTTCTATTGACCAGGGAACTTGAACTTGGCCCAGAATAGAACCTCAATCACATACTCCTTGCTCTGCAGTTTGATGCAGATGCACCTGTGACTTGGCCAATGGAGACCCTGGACACTACGTCCTGGGGCTTTCTGAAAGCATCCCACATAACTGTCTGGACCCTGCAGCCCCAGCACAGGACAGCATCTTGTTGATGAGGTTGCTGCGGAAGGCGGAGAACCATATGAAAGCCATTTTGGCCACACCTTTATACCATGTGTTTGTTGGCACAAATACAGGCAGCCTCCAGGGCTTCAGAGGAGAGCTGCTCACGCGTACCTGACACCATGTAGCCACAGAATGGGAACTCACTCATTTTTGCTTTTTCTTCTGCCACAGGTCAAAAATTTAGACCTTAGCCCTGACTGGTGTGGCTCAGTGGATTGAACTTCGGTTAGCAAATCAAAAGGTTGCTGGTTCGATTCCCAGTCAGGGCACATGCCTGGCTTGTGGGCCAGGTCCCTGTTTGGGGGTATATGAGAGGCAACAGATTGATGTATCTCTCACACATCAATGTTTCTCTCCCTCTCGTCCTCCCTTTCTTCCCCTCTCTCTCTTTAAAAAAAAAAAAAGGAAAAAGAAAAAGATGGAGACATTCACATCAAGGACACCTTGGCAGAAGGGAGACTTTGGGAACCACTTGTTCTAACACTGGGCAGTGGGGTGGTCACCACGGCAACACCAGTGGGACACTGAAGGGAGAGAGACATTTTATGAAACCAGCATTACTTTGATACTAAGCAGGATAAACATCATATAAGAAAACTATAGACCTATTCTCCCTTATGGACATAGACACAAAATTTCATTAAAATTGCAAACCAAATCTAGCAATATACAAAAAGGGTAATATATTAAATCAAGTGGAGTATATATAGGAAATGCATAGTTGGTTTAACATTAGAAACCACAATCCTTATAAACTCTGCACATCAACAGATTAAGTAAATGCAGAAAAAGTAGTTAAAATTCAATACTCACTTATGAGAATAACTTTGCAAAGTATGTTAAATGGTATTATAAAAATCCTACAACGAATATACCTAATGGTGAAAGATGGAATGCCTTTCCTCCAGACTAGGATGAAAATGAGCATGACTACTTCAACCACTTTTATTCACATTGTACTGAAGATCTAGTAAGAACATAAGGCAAGGAAAATAAATAAAAGCTGAAGTTTGGAGAGAAAGTAGTAAAACTGTCTTTATTCACATATGATGACAGTTTATGTAGAAAATTCTAAACATTTATCCAAAAACATCCTATTATAACTCAGAACTGAATTTAGCAAAGTTACAGAATACAAAATTAATATATGAAAATCAATTGTACTTCTTTTTCTAAAAAGATTTTATTTTTAGAGAGAGGGGAAGGGAGGGAGAAAAAGAGGGAGAGAAACATCAATGTGCAAAAGAAACATCAATCTGTTGCCTCTCGCCCACCCCCATCCCTCACCAGGAACTGAACCAGGAACTGAACCAGCGACCTTTTTTGTCACTGGCTAGCGCTCAATCCATTGAGCCACACCAGCCAAGGCTCAATTGTATTTCTATGTACCACCAATAAACACTTAAAAAACAAAATTCAAAAGTCAACAATACTATTTACAAGTGGTAAATACTTCATATTTTCCTACCACTCACATTTCTTTTTTTTTTATTGAATTTACTGACTCAACAAAAACTATCACTCACATTTCTCCCCACCCTTTCTTCTACCACCCTACATAGTCTACAACATCATTAAATTAATTCTTGTTATGGGTAGAAGGGGAAAAATCATAACATTTTCTTTTAAACCCCAAAGTCTTGCCAATATTCTCATTTTTCCAAGTGAGGTGTCAACAAGTAATAAAGGTATACAATTTAAAGTTACTAAGGGAACCGACTGAAGAACTAAAAATTGTACCATAAATATAAGAAAAGGATAGAGGAGGGAAGGTACTGTGTTGGGGGAATTTCAGCTAAAATCTTAGTATAAGTGCTAGCACAGAATATTATTTACTGAGGTAGCTGTGAAGAAACAACTAAGAGAGTTTTAAAAGTAGTACTCTGGGGAGAGGGAAGGGGGCAGGGTAAGAAACACTGGGTTGGGGGTTATTTTTTTCAGATTGACCCTTTCTACATGGTGTTTATAAAATCACATGCATAACGCTACTTTAATAAAATCATTTTGGGGAGAAAACAAAACAAAGCAAAACCTAGGAAAAAACACAAAAGACTGTCACTAGCACAGATTATACTGTAGTCCAGTATTTAATTTTGGAGGGAAATCTAAAAATACAGCTAATGAGACACACTGAATAGGAGTGAAAACCCCCATCTAATATAACAACCCAGTTCAGGAAAGTCTAAGTGATAAATTATAAAACTCCCAGCCTTCTGCAAAATAACTTATCACCTAACACTTTCTCAACAAACTTAAGACAGCCCCCCTTAAATCCCGCACCCCCTTTTAACCCTTTGCCCTATGTGTATTACTTTGCTTAATCTTCCCTGGAAGATTCCCTAGAATCTAGGGAAGAGATTCCCTAGAATCTTCCCTCTTCTTCCTATACATCTTCACAACAGTTAGGAGCAAAAACAGATGCAGATAAGCAGTGCGAAGTCAGCCCTCTATTGGTCAACTGAATAATTACACCCTACTCTGCTGGACAACTTGGTGTAGGTAAATCAACATGCACACAGTAAGTAAGCCTTGCCCACTGTTGAACATAGACTAAAACAGGGGAGAGCAGAAACTCAGCCCCCCACTACCATAAATTATGCAGTCAAGTTTCCCATAGTTGGGGAAATTGCAGGAGTCAGCACACCCATAGTACAATGGGTGATCACTTTCATGATCACGGTATATCCCCTGACAGGTAAGTATGAGTTGCTGGCATTTCCTGGCACCTTGCCCTCAGATTTCAAACACTCAATACATATGGTCACTCTCTACATGCAAGTCCTAGGCCATCACAAAATAAAAGTTTTCTCCAAATCACAGTAAAAGCCAAACAATAACATTTTGGGTACTGTAATATTTGCAAAAATCAGAAATGTGTATGTACAATGTAGACAAGATACTGCGCTCATTTGCATACCCCAAGCACCTTTTACTGACATCATTCGATAGCTTTGTGACTATGCTACCCTACTTCTTTTTTTTTTAAAATATTTTATTTATTTATTTTTAGACAGAAGGGAGGGGAGGGAGAAAGAGAGGGAGAGAAACATCAATATGTGGTTGCCTCTCACGTGGCCCCCACTGGGGACCTGGCCTGCAACCCGGGCATGTGCCCTGACTGGGAATCGAACCTGAGACCCTTTGGTTTGAAGCTGAGTTCAATCCACTGAGCTACACCAGCCAGGGCTGTGTTACCCTACTTAATGCAAAAGAGATTTTGCAGATGTGATTAAGGATTTGAGGTGGGGAGACTACCCTAAATTATCCAGGTGGGCCTAAAGTAACTACAGGGCCCGAACAGAAAAAAGAAAACAAGCCAGCCACAGAAACACATATAAGAACAAGACAGAAGAGATGTCAACCTAGAGAAAATACTGAACTAGAGAAAAAACTAAATTTGCTGGCTGTGAAGTGGAAGAAGAAACAACAAAGAATGTGTACACCTACCCTCTCCCAGGAAGTACCTTAACACAGCCTTCCCTTAAACAGACTTGACCAGGAGAGAGCACAAACACAATCCCCTATTACCACAAATTATGCAGTCAAGTTCCCCACACTTGGGGAAATCACAGGGGTCAACATACCCAGAGTACAATGGGTAAGTCTCACCCTAGGAAACCACCTTTCTGATCATGGTCTCTCTCCTGCCAGGTAAGTATGAGCTGATGGTATCAACAGGTACTTAACCCTCAGATTCAAATCACTGTAAAGATAGGATGTCTTTTTATCATGCATTCCATCGACCCTCTTACTTCTGTAATGAAGACTCTCCCAACTACAATTACCATGCAGCAATATTTTGTATATCTGGATATTGTCAAAATCTCAGGAGATGTCTAGTGTGAGCACTATCAGCAATCACTGCACTTATCTACATATCCCACACCCCTTTTGATGATCTCATTTATGCATCCTTTTCCTAGTATAGTTAGTGGTGCTGCTGAAATAAAACAAAGGTAGTCCTGGCGGTTATGGCTCAGTGGATTGAGCACTGGCCCTTGAACCAAAGGGTTGCTGGTTCAATTCCCGGTCAGGGCACATCCTGGGCCCCCAGTAGAGCAACCACACATTGATGTTTCTCTCCCTCTCTTTCTCCTTCCCTTCCCCCTCTCTAAAAATATATTTAAAAGAAAAGAAATAAAGGTAAAGATAATATACAGATTCAAAGATTAACAAGATAAATTTGTTCTTTCCTTCAAGAGCTTGGAACTAATGACATCACTGTGATGTCCGGTGCAAGTCATCAAGGCAGTTATCTATGTAACTGAAAGATCAAGTCTAAAAAGATGAAATTTGGCAAAACTGTATGTAAAAATCCTGTCCATGTATTGCTAAAAATAGGCTGTCAGTTCAAAGTTTCAAGCACAAGTACTAAACATGCTCTATCGCATATGTGACAAATGATCACCCTTACTTGAAAAATCAATTGCACATACACTAACTCTAATTTTGAACCAATCAAACTAGGGAAAGGCTCATGCAGGGACACCTCCTACACTCACACATTTGAGGAAGTGGAAGAGAGCCACATAGTGGGAGTGTGATGATAGCCCTCACTGTTGAAAATCCACCTTCCTGAGAGTGTCTCCCCTGCCAAGCAAGAATAAGTGGTGTTTCAACATACCCTTCAATTTTCTCGTGATTCCTGAGCCCTCTCAGAATCATAATACTTCAAAAAGAACATATCCTGTCTTAGGCAATGGTTAGTAATCCACATATTCCATGTACGGGTAATAAATATTATCAGGTGCTAGCTTAGGCAGCATATATACCCAAATTGGAACAATACAGAGATCAGCATGGCCCATGCACAAGAATGATACACAGATTTGTGAAGCTTCCATATTAAAAAGCTACACACAGACACACTCAGGGTCTGGCACAAATAACGCCCCTTTTAACACAAAATATTTTATTACAAAATCATAAGTATGTAACTCTGTAACATAACAGTATCACATTCAAGCACACCATATAACATTTTAGGTGAAATGTTCAAATTAAAACTATAAATTATTACACCCATATTATTATCCTACCAACCACACTCAAGCAGGCGTTACTTCTGCTGTACCCTGTATTAATACTTATTTAATATAATGTTTTTTTTTTTTAAAGATTTTATTTATTTATTTTTAGAGAGAGGAGAAGGGAGGGAGACAGAGAAGGAGAGAAACAGCAATGTATGGTTGCCTCTCACATGGCCCTCACGGGGACCTGGCCTGCAACCTAGGCATGTGCCCTGACTGGGAATCCAACCGGGACCGTCTGGTTCCCAGCCCGTGCTCAATCCACTGAGCTACACCAGCCAGGGCTAAAATAATGTTTTAAATGGCTTACCAATTAAATCGTTCAATTCTTCTCTAAAAAAATATTTAAGAAAACCTGACACTATAAGAAGATGCTATAATCCTATAGCTTCTCACACACACACCCACTGGGGATGGACCGGCAACATACCCATGTGCCCCACCAGGGATCCGGCCCAACTCAAGCATGTGCCCTGATGGGAATAGTACCCCAACTTCTTGGTGTACAGAGCAACACTCTAACCAACTGAGCCACACCAGCAGGGTGATTATACAGGGCCTTTAAAAAATCTTAATAACGGCCCTGGCTGGTGAAGCTCAGTGGATTGAGCGCCGGCTGGGAACCAAAGGGTCCCTGTTTGATTCCCAGTCAGGGCACATGCCTGGGTTGCAGGCCAGGTCCCCAGTGGGGGCCATGTGAGAGGCAACCATACATTGTTGTTTCTCTCCTTCTCTTTCTCCTTCCCTTCCTCTCTCTCTAAAAATAAATAAAAATCTTGAGAATGATGATGAAAACAGACAACTCAGGCGTCAAAATAAGATAGACATTAACAACTGTGGAGCTACAGATAGAGTCAACTACCGGTAGTTTCTTACCTCTTTAATGCCAATAAAACACAATTCTAAACACGGCAGATCCCACTGAATTTGACCAAACTAACTAAAGAGCTATCCTTTAATGTATTAATACCATCTCTTTTTCACCCAAGACCCTGGTTGCTTTATAAGCATAAGCATAAGCATGAATTCTCCCTGTGGACAACTTACATGAAATGCCCACTGCGTGCCCATATGTGGATAATACTAGAGCTTATGCAACGTATTGAGGGGCACACAAACCACATTTTGATCAGCCCTACCAGACCTTCTCCACCATTCCAAATGGAGGACAATTTTCGAATTCTGTCCCCATTTCAAGGTAGCTCGCGGTAGAAAAAAGGGTAGTAGGCTTTAATTTTGGTTTCAATAAAACTGTACTATGAGCTTCTGTGTTCTTTTTTCCCTCGTGGAATTGTTGCATTTGAAATGGGTAAGATTTGCTAGCGTGGTCAACATACATTTCCTGTCTTAGATATTATGTATTTAAAGGGCTCTAATTTGCACTATTTAGGAAGTTCTTTTAGAAAGAAAAGTCGAAGCTAAGAATCACCGCCCAAAGATAGTTCCTGAAAAAAAAAACCGTAACTCACCTACACAAGGAGAGACTTCGTAAACCACCTCTCAAGTCTCTCAAAGTCCTGTTTTTGAAGCGGTCCCTTCCAAACTCTGTACCACAACAGGTAGTCTTGTGTAGCCCAACTACTCCATCTCAGGACAGGGGGTGCCCACGCTCTATCCACTATGGGATTATCACCGACTTATTTTTTCCAGCTACTTTTTAAGCTGGGCAGGCCGTTAAGAGCCAACGGTCTCAGAATCCACCTTGCTCAAACTGGACTCGCGGAAAGGCGCGGGTGCAGGCCGGAATTGGGCGCGGAGCAATCCTCGCGGAGGTGGCGGGCTAGCCCACAATTCCTCGCGAGGGCGAAGGCAGGAAAGGTGAGGGGCCAAGCACAGGGGACAAGAGGCGAGAGAGGCCGAGACTGGAACCGTAAACGGGGACCCGAATTAATCCTCATTATGTCCGTTTCATACCCCGAACTGGTAACTGGCCAGTGCGTGCACACATTATTCCCATTCAGGCGATCATTCTTATTAACGAGCCTGAGGTTTCACCCCACGGGCCAGGGCAGAAGTGAGAACATGTGGTGCTTAGGGTCCACTGAGCCTGGCTCCCTATCCTTAGGTCTGCATCTATCTTTTTATTGTGAGAATGTACTTTTAATGAGGAAACCGTAGTGGGATTTGGAAGATTCACGACAGAAATAACGCTGCCCTGCAGCAACTTAGTATGCCTCCGCAGAGCGGCAAAGCCGAAGGCCGCGTGCTGCCAGCCAGGAGACCCCGCCCCTTCCGCTTTACGTCTGACGTCACATGGCACAGCCGGGCGCCGGCATACCGGATTCGGCCGTTTCGGGGTTAGCGGCTGCGAGTCACTACGTCGCGTAGCTCTACGGCTTTGAAATGCAGCGGGATTTAGTGAGTTTCCCTCTGTCCCCAGAAGTGCGGGTAAAGCTGGTGTCTGCAGGTTTTCAGACTGCTGAGGAACTCTTAGACATGAAGCCCTCCGAGCTCAGCAAAGGTAACCACTCCTCACGTTAAGCTGTGGTACACCGGCCGCCGTTTGTGCCGCTTCTCTCTATTCTCCCGCCTTCAGGCATCAGCTCAGTCTCCGCAGCTGTCTCCCACGGCTGCCTCTACAACGTGAAAAGGCTCCTTGACGACCTTTAAACATGGTTTGAATGGTTGGAACTGTGGCCTTGGGAACACTTATTAATTGCTTTCCGTGTAATTGCCTGCTGAATGCTCTGAGGATTATGTCATTACGTGGTCCCCTCTTACGTGGACCATGTCCTATACACAGATGAAGGACCTGAGGCTTGAGGAGGTTCAGTGACTTTTCATGATGACTGGGCTAGAAAGGTTGTGGAGCCAGGATTGGAACTCACATAGGTTGTCTAATTTTCGCTGTTCCCAAATCCAAGGGGTAGGGAGTAAATTTAAGAAATGAAGGATTCGTTATAGGGCTAGAGACAGTGAGGAGTAGAATTCCCCAGAATCTGGAGAAAGCAGTAGGAAGAAGACATCACTTCTTTTATGTAACTCGCTAAAAAACCCCAGAAACCTCACATTCCAGAACACTAGATAATACGTTGGTGGGACTGAGTGCATCCTGAGGCATATAAAAATAAAGCTGTCGCTGTGGCTGGTGTGATTCAGTGGTTGAATGCTGGCTGGGAACCAAAGGGTCGCCAGTTGAATTCCCAGTCAGGGCACATGCCTAGGTTGCAGGCCAGGTCCCCAGTGAGGGCCATGTGAGAGGCAACCATACATTGATATTTCTCTCTCTCTTTCTCCCTCCCATCCCCTCTGTCTAAAAATAAATAAAATCTAAAAGAAAAATAATATTTTAATAAAAATAAGGCTGTCGGCGGTCAGTCTCACTGTGCACATTATGCTATGGTATGCCTAGAACTATAGTGTCAAGATAGAACAAAATTTTAAGTCATTGCCCTTAATGTAAAATGAGGTTTCAACTAGCCACTCAAGAATAAATGTAGACCTAATGTTAACTATTTGTTTTTGTTTTTTAGACTGCACATCGTGTCCCTCAAAGTTTCTTGGGTTCTTTTTCTTTCAACAAGTTGGTTTTACAAAAAAGAAATGAGAGAATATGAATGATAATAAAGCTAACAGTTGTTGAGCATTTTGGATGTCCTTGGTATTCTACCAAGCTTTTTATTTTATTGTCTCGTTCCCGTTTTATAGAAGAAAAAACTCTTGAGTCACAAAAAGGTAACTTGCCCAGGCATGATGACTACACAGTCAGTGGTGCAGGTAGATTTTAGACCCGAGTAATCTGACTCCAGAGTTCAGGCTCTTAAATTGGATAGGATTTTCACCTTATCACCATTATTGTCACTTATTAGCACCAAATTTATAGTTCATATACTTACCATTATTGTCACTTATTAGCACCAAATTTATAGTTCAAATTGAGCACCGTATATCAAACTCATAAGTGATACCATTCTCACCATTCTTTCTTTCGTTAGCTGCTTGTTTTGTAATTACCATTTTCTCTTCTCAGGCTGTGTTGTCAGATAGGAATGAAATTGTGTAGCTGAGGAAAGCATAAGGGTATTGTTTAAAATATTTGTGCATCAAATAATTGTTCTCATTAAATAGTTTGCATTGATACACGAATTGTTCATGCCATGTTTCAATGAAAAATTTTTTAATTACTTTATTGTTGTTCAATTACAGTTGTCTGCATCCCCTCCCCTCCCCTCCCCTCCCCTACCCCCTCAATTAAAATTTTTTTAAAAGAGATTTTTAAAATTTATTTTTAGAGAGAGGGGAAGAGAGGGAGAGAAACATCGATGTGAAAGAGATACATCCATCAGTTGCTTCTCGCATGCCCCCAACTGGGGGCCTGGCCTGCAACCCAGGCATGTGCCTTGACTTGGTATTGAACCAGTGACCTTTTGGTTCGTAGGTCAGCGCTCAATCCACTGAGCCACACCAGCCACAGCTCAATGAAAAGTTTTTATTATGAATATAACATGCATTTGTGCTTCTTAAAGTTGCATTGTGTTTTAGGCAATTAAAGAGGCCATTCTCATTCTCTTCTGAAAAATAATTTGTATGCATTACAAGAGCAAGATTATTATAGCTTCAGATAATTTTGGTCTTAGACCAAAAGGGATAGTAAAAGGACTGACTGCTAGTACATTTTTATTTCTACATCCTGAGGCACTTTTGTAGGTACTGCTTTAGAAGTACTTTGTAGGTACTGCATTAGAAATGCTTTAGAGGTTTAGGTTTTTTAATTGTTTCTGAGGTAATAAATCTTTTAAGTCACAGAAATACCTTTATTAACTTGAAAGGCTAAATAGTTAATGGAATGTTACATTTTCATGTTTCTCTATTCTTGGCATCACTCTTGTTATCTAAAAGTTAAAATTAATGAAGATACCCTGGCTGGTGTGGCTCAGTGGATTGAGTGCCGGCTGTGAGCCAAAGGGTCACAGATTCAATTCCCAGTCAGGGCACATGCCTGGGTTTTGGGCCAGGTCCCCAGTAGGGGGCACATGAGAGGCAACCACACATTGATGTTTCTCTCCTCTTCCTCCCTTTCCCTCTGTCTAAAAATAAATTTTTAAAAAATCTTTAAAATGAATCAAGACAACCAAATAGGATGTTATACTGTTTTAAATCTCTAAATTCAGGATTTTTTTTCTCACTCTCTTTTCAGAAGTTGGTATATCTAAAGAGGAAGCCTTAGAAACTCTGCAAATTATACGAAGAGAATGTCTCCCAGATAAACCAGGACATTCTGGTGCAGCGGAATCAGGCAAGAAGTGCACAGCACTGGATCTTCTTGAGCAGGAGCATACCCAGAACTTCATAATTACCTTTTGTTCAGCACTAGATAATATTCTTGGCGGGGGAGTCCCCTTAACCAAAACAACAGAAGTTTGTGGTGCACCGGGTGTTGGAAAAACACAATTATGGTAAACTAAAACGTTTCTTTCTTAAGGGTGGGCTTAATAACATTTTATGTAATAGAGTACTGTGTTACAGGTCTGTAGTCAGACCAAAAGAGGCATGTACAGGTTTGTAAATTTTTTGTGTGTGTACGTACAGCGTCAAACAAAAACCAACTTAACATTTATGTTACTTTCGTACCCCAGCTTGATAAATTGATACATTTATTTTTATGTCAAAAAATCTTTATAACATTGTAAAACAGTCATTAGGATAAATAAGCGGTATTCTATTTTATTATATAATTAATTCCTGAGAATATATTTGAAAGTCAAATGTTTGAAAGTAGATTTATGTATAATAAAGGATTCCATTCCCAGGGGCCTAAAAAAAAATCATTAAGATTCCTTAATTATGATTTTATAGGCACACTTTTCCCTAATCCAAGCATCAATTGATTCACCTATACAGGGTGAAGGAAAAGTAGGTTTACAGTAGTTCATATGAAAAATAATAATACAAGAATAAACTGTTTCATGTACTCACAACCGTATACCTACTCTTGCTCCACCTTGTATTTGGAGCTGTGGAGAATCAGCCATCTTTGTTGTCTGGGGCAATATATTTAGTGGTACCTAATGAATGGTGATGTGAAGTTTAAAAAAAAAACACTGCCTTAGAAGATCATGATAATGATTTATTCATTTGACTTCTTTCTCTTGATAGTATGCAGTTGGCAGTAGATGTGCAGATACCAGAATGTTTTGGAGGAGTGGAAGGCGAAGCAGTTTTTATTGATACAGAGGGAAGTTTTATGGTTGATAGAGTGGTAGACCTTGCAACTGCCTGCATTCAGCACCTTCAGCTTATAGCAAAAACACATATGGGAGAGGGTAAGTTAGCACATGATTCTCTTTTTTTCTGTATAATAAAAGAAATTTGCATTTGGACTCATCCCAGGCCTTAGCAAGGGAACTTTTGGAAAATGAAGCTTAATGACTCAGTAGTGTACTGGTGTTAAATTCTCATATCTCTCTTACAAAATGAGAAATGCCACAACTTGGATTGGCCTTTTCTTCCCCTTTTATGGCCCTCACTTGTTACTGCAGGAGATGTAGGGCAAACCTTTGTGTAAGTATTTGAGTGTATGACTTCAAATCATGCTTTGACCTGCCAGGTGTAAACTAATTTTGTTGGAGACTTTAATATAAGTGTTGTCTCAATGCATTCACTGCATTCAATGCATTCATTATATTGACTTTCATACTGGTTTTTTCCAAAAACCAAAGGTAGTTTAGAAAAACCATGTCTGGAAATATTTGGAACATGAAGCTGATTGACCTATGGGGTTATGAATAGTTTATAATTGACTTCATGACTCTGTTAATTATATTGCTAAAGTGTTTGGGAAGGTTTTTTGCATTTATCATGTAGAAATCAAGTGTTTAAAAAAAATTTAAAGGTAATTTATATTCAAGTTCTTGTCCTTTCAATTACTTATAAAATTACATGGTTTCTGGTTTGACTGTTTTGGGGTTTTTGTTTTTTTTTTTTGCTTTGTTTAATTTTAGTTTTTGGCTGTGCAGTTCTTATTCTTTTCTCTAGAAGTTTTAAAAACAATGCTTTTTATATATGCTTGTAATTCCTTTGAATGCTTGGAATCTTTCCTGAGCAGTGTGGCTGAGTTGGTTGGGTGTTGTCCTGCATGTGAGAGGCAACTGATTAATGTTTCTGTCCCTCTCTTCTCCTTTCTAAATAAATAAATAAATAAATAAATAAATAAATAAATAAAATATGTGTAATCAGCTGCATTTTTTTATTTTCATGGGAATGCTAGGCGTTCTTTCTAATGAATGACCAGTATATCTACTGAAAGTCCTTAAAGCTACTCATGTCACAATGTATATTTGTAATAGTGCCTTAAAATATTGTAAATACTGTAGGTATAAATATAAACACTGGGATATGAACCTTTTAGTGATTGGTATGATTAAGGTGTTATTTTTTAGTGAAAAATGAACTTTAAAAATGTATATTTTCAATAGGCAATGTTTTCTGAAATTTAATTTCCTGTTTGTTTTTGTTTTTGTTTTGTGATGTTAAACCTTAAGTAACATTTTGAAATGCAACAATTTTTAACTGGTTTTTCTCTGAAATATGTACAAAGCCAAACTGGGTATTTTTAAATCCAGTCTAAGTAGGGAATATCATTTTATATCATTGTTTCTACTTTAATTATCAAGTTATACCATGGCATTTAAGGGGAAAAGTGCTTCTTTTGGACATTTTTACTTTTAACTGTTAGTTTGTAGTCCTATTAAAAAAAAAAAAAACAAGACAGAGAAATTCTATTCTACTTCTATTCAAAAGAAGCCAATAACTAGAACTATGAAGAGGCAGGCATTAAAATTAGTTGTATATGTGTATAGACAATTTTTAGATAGCCTAGTATGTAAGGAAATAGTGGGAAAAGTATTATTATGAAAATAATAGGACAGGAATTATAAAATGGTAGTTCATAGTAATTTTGCTATAATTTTATCATCTTTCAATTAAAGTTAAAATTTTTGTTAGTGAAGCATTTTGTTTTTCAAAGTTTTTTTTATAGTTATCAATATTTCAAAACAGGTAACACTCATTATTTTAAGATTGTTTTGTTGTTTATTTCAGTGCACCCCAAGGCTTTGGAGAATTTCACTCTTGAAAATATTCTTTCTCATATTTATTATTTTCGTTGTCGTGACTACACAGAGCTACTGGCACAAGTTTACCTCCTTTCAGACTTCCTTACGGAACACTCAAAGGTATGGTTCAAACAACTGAAATAACTACTGTATTTTGCCATGTATAATGCACACCTTTTTGCCCACATTTTTGAGGGAAAAATAAGGATGTGCATTATGCATGGGTAGTACCCGAAGTACCTTGTATTATTCTTGTATTTTGTAAGTATTTGTTACGTAAAATTTTTTGTACCATAATATTTTTAAAAATGCTAAAATTCCTATATATTACAAAAAACAAGTGTCTGAATATAAATGAGTTAAAAAGTTGAATTAAAAAATTAAAACTAAATATTTTTTTCCTGAAAGTTTGGGCCAAAACATGGGTGCACATTATACACAGGAGCACATTATACATGGCAAAATACAGGTAACTAAGTATCTTTGAAGGTGTATGGTTAACATGAAAAATAAGTAAATAGTATAGTGTCATAAGCCAATTTAGAAAACCTCTTCCTTTCTTGTCCTACAACTTATTAATATTTACATTTATTTAGCATGTATATATAAGGAAGAAATTGAGATAATATAAAAGGAGTTTCCACCTCCAGTAATGGTGGAATAGCTCCTATCAAACAGACTGTATAGAGAGGTATGAAGTGGAAATTAAACTTCCCTTCTGCTGCTGCTTCCTGGTATCTCTTCCCGAAGTTGACCACTATTAATAGTTCCTTATGTGTCTTCTCAGAAATTTTTTTATACATATTAAAATATGTAGTCCCACATTTTTAACATTTTTTAATGGGATTATACTATAATATTGTTCCATACTTTCTATTTTGGCTTAATACTTTGCATATCTTTTTGTATCATTACTTACAAATAGACCTTATTCTTTTTAGAGAGAGGGGAATGGAGAGAGAGAGGGAGAGAAACACCAATGTGAGAGAGAAATATTGATAAGTTGCTTCTCACATGTCCCTCAATTGGAGACCTGACCTGCAACTCTGGCATGTTCCCTCACCAGGAATTGAACCAGCAACCTTACCATTTACAGGCCTGTGCTAAATCCACTGAGTCACACCAGCTAGAGCTAGACCTTATTTTTTCAGCTGCATATTTCATTTTAAGAAGGTACTTTGGTCTAGTCTAAGTTAGCCTCCCTCTCCCCCACTACCTACTTATTTCTCATTTTTACCAGATTTGGCATCTTTTTTTTTAAGATTTTTAAAATTTACTTTTACAGACAGGGGAAGGGAGGGAGAGAAACACTGATGGTGAGAAACATTTAGTTGCCTCTCACATGCCCCTAACTGGGGACCTGGTGCACAACCCAGACATGTGCCCGGACTGGGAATCGAACCACTGGCCTTTCAGTTTGCAGGACAGCACCCAACCTGCTGCTGTGCCACACGAGTCAGGGCATATCTTTTTTCTTTTTGATCCTCACCCAAGGATTGATTTTAGAGAGAGGAAGGAAGGGAGAGAAAGAGACATCTATGTCAGAGAGAAACACCAATCATTTGCCTCCCATAGGTGCCCCAACCTGGGATTGAACCCGCAACCTAGGTATGCGCCCTGATTGGGGATCGAACTTGCAACCCTTTGGGCCAGTGCTTCAACCACTGAGTCACTCGGCCAGGACCAGCTTTAGAGCTCCTATCACTGTCAGAAAATATCTTATTTATGTATTTGTTTGCATGTTAATTGTCTCTTACTCCACTAGAATATAAGTACCAAGTGAGCAGGAATCTTGTCTCTTGTTCTCCAATGCCTGTAACAGTGACTAGCATATACTAGGTGTCAATAAATATTTGCTGAATGAAGGAATGAATACTCTAAATAAAAGATATGAAAATGGCTTGCAGCTCTGGCCGGGTAATTCATTTGGTTAGAGTGTCGTCCAGATACGCCAAGGTTGCAAGTTTAATCCCTGGTCAGGGCACATATAAGAAGCAACCAATGAATGCAAAAATATGTGAAACAACAAATCAGTGTTCTTTTTTCCTCTCATTATCTCTCCCCCTTCCTTTCACACTCTCTAAAATTAATAATTTTTTTGCCTTAGCTGGTGTGGCTCAGTGGATTGAGTGCCAGCCTCTGAACTGAAAGGTTGCTGGTTTGATTCCTGGTCAGGGCACATGCATAGGCTGTGGGTCAGGTCCCCAGTTGGGGCATGTGAGAGGCAACCAATTGATGTATCTCTCACACATTGAAGTTTCTCTCCCTCTCTTCCTCCTTTCCCTCCTCTCTGAAAATAAATACATAAAATATTTCTTTAAAAATTAAATTAATAAATTTTTATTTTTAAATTGTTCTTTTAAAAATTTTTTATTTTTATTTATTTATTTTTAAATATATTTTTAAAGATTTTATTTATTTATTTTTAGAGAGGGGAAGGGAAGGAGAAAGAGAGGGAGAGAAATATCAATGTATGGCCCAGCTGGTATAGCTCAGTGGATTGAGCACGGGCTGGGAACCAGAGGGTCCCGGTTCGATTCCCAGTTGGGGCACATGCCTGGGTTGCGGGCCAGGTCCCCAGTGAGGGCCATGTGAGAGGCAACCATACATTGCTCTTTCTCCCTCCCTTCTCCTCTCTCTGAAAATAAATAAATAAAATCTTAAAAAAAAAAAAAAGAAATATCAATGTATGATTGTCTTGCACATCCCCTACTGGGAACCTGGCTTGCAACCCAGGCATGTGCCCTGACTGGGAATCGAAGCAGCGACCCTTTGGTTCAGCCAGTGCATATTTATTTATTTTTTTTTAGATAGAGTGGAAGAGAGGGAGAAAGAAAGGGAGAGAAATATCAATGTGTGGTTGCCTCTCACGTGCCCCCCCCCACTGGGAGCCTGGCCCAGGCATGTGCTCTGACTGGGAATTGAACAGGCAAGCCTTTGGTTCACAGGCCGGTGCTCAATGCACTGAGCCACAACAGCCAGGGCAATTTTTTTTTTTAATTTTAAAACTTATACATTGCTTCTACTAAAGCCTCTTCTTAGCCTAATCCTTATTAGATAGAGAAAAATATCTTACAGTTTTTCATTTGTTTACTCTTTACCGTAGGAGCCATTATTTGGATTATATTAGAAATGAAACTGTCAAGAAAATATTTATCATCTATAAGTAAATCTTCTTGGTTGTAATTCAAGACAAACCTGTCTCATGCTGAATTCTCTATTTTAACAGATTCTGTAATAGTTGTTTGCCCTATAGTATATTTAAAATTAAGGAGAGCCCTAGTCCGTGTGGCTCAGTTGGTTGGAGCGTTGTCCCATAAACTGAAAGGTTGCAGGTTTGATTACCCATCAGGGCACATGCCTACATTGTGGGTTCAGTCCTGATCTGGGTACCTATGAGAGGCATCCAGTGAATGTTTCTCACATTGATGTTTCTTTCCCTCTTTTTCTCCCTCCCTTCCCTTCTCTCTAAAATCAATAAGCATGTCCTTGGGTGAGGATAAAAAATAATAAAATAAAAATAAAATCAATTTAAAAAATAAAAAAATAAGGGGAAAAAGTATACCATTAATTAAGTTTTTGAAGAAGCTATTGTAATTTAATATTTGAAGAGTGTTTTTAACATAAAAAGAATCCTAAAAGTAAAAGTGATATATTTAATTAAGAAATTTGTTTAACTAAACCTTCAAAAGTGATTTTTATCAATGTAAAACTACCTTGTAAAGACTATGTACAAGGGGGAGGGACCAAAAAAAACCCAGAATTGATTTCTAAAAAGTGTGTATTTATTACATGTTTAAACTTCGGTCACCCTCAAACTACTCTCCATTTGATGTCGATGTTTTTTCCACTGCTCAAAACAGTTTTTTAACTTGTCATTTTTGATTCCTTTTAGTCCTTCTGCTGTTTTTTGTTTCACCTCTTCTGCTTCCAGAAAATGTTTCCTTTTGAAGATGTTTTTCTTTCGGGGAACAAACAAATAAACAAAAAAGCCACTCTGGGTGAGATTGGGTGAATAGGGAGGGTAGGGCAGGGAGGTCATGCTGTTTTTGGTCAAAAACTGCTAAACACTCAGCACAGTGTGAGCAGATGTGTTGAAAGAGTCTTCAGAAATATTCACCCATCATGAAATGGGCCAAATACATTGAGCGTTCAAAAAAATTCACTGAAACCAAACGAAGCCTCTGACAACACCACCACCTGGTACACTGATACGGACGGGTTCCTAGAACACTCATCTAGCAGGGGAAGCCTCTACTACAAGGAGCCTGCCCTCCAGAAGATAATTCCGGGTTTTTTTTGGTCTCCCCTCATATAGTGGCAACTGATAAAAAAAATTGTAAATGCTTGTTTTTCTTTTTGCTGAATTAGTTTTTTAAGGGGATAAATGATCAAACCAGAATACATTTAACTTTTAGTGATTAGTGCAAAAAGCATTGGATGAATAGATACATAATTATCTGAAATAAAGCCTTTGTAGAGTTGAAAATAGAACACCGGATTTTAAGGGTTTTTTTGTGCAATGGGCTATGCTTTTTTGATACAATTTTATTTTTAGTACCAAACCTAATCTCTCTTCTGTATTTAGGTTCGATTAGTGATAGTGGATGGTATTGCTTTTCCTTTCCGTCATGACCTTGATGACCTATCCCTTCGTACTCGATTACTAAATGGCCTAGCCCAGCAAATGATCAGCCTTGCAAATAATCACAGATTAGCTGTAAGTATAATTAGTTGAGAGAATTTTATAATAAAAAATATTGTATCAAATATTAATTTCTAGAAGTAGCAGAATAGAATTTGCCTGACTAAAAGCAAATAATATAGACATAGTTTTAAATGTAGCTTTGTTTTGATTTGGTTATTATAAAAAATTAATTACAGTCATAAGTGTTGTTTATCGGATTTTATCAAGATGCCATATTTTAAAAATGGACTCTGATGAATAAATGCCACCTTTGGTAATTACACTGTTTTTTTGTCTAAATATACTTGTTGTGTTTTAGGTAAGCTCTTCTAACACTCCCATTTTTCTTTTTTTTTTAAGGTATTTATTTATTTAAAAAGATTTTATTTATTTATTTTCAAAGAGGGGGAAAGGGAAGGAGAAAGAAAGGGAGAGAAACATCAATGTGTGGTTGCGTCTCACATGGCCCCCACTGGGTACCTGGCCTGCAACCCAGGCATGTGCCCTGACTGGGAATCAAACCGGCGACCCTTTGGTTTGCAGCCCACTGAGCTACACCAGCCAGGCCCGTTTTTCTTTAACTGTGTGTATAATCACAGATTCAGAGGGATAGGAATATTATATAGTGTGAACAACCAAGATCTTTGGAGGTAGAGCTAACTCTTCTAGATTTGAAATGTGAGGACAGAAGTGAAGGTAAGTTCAAAAGTGAAATACGCATTCTGTTAATATCAATGAAGAGCCTCCAGCAGGGGGCACTCAAGACTAATAGTTCCTTAGGTTTTTGTTTTTAACAGAAATAGCTTTATCTTGTCTGTTAAAAAAAAAAATAATCCAAACATTAACAGGATACTATGCAGTGTTTAAAGAGAGTAATGTAAATATATGCCAACTAACATGGAACAAGGTATATTCAGATATATGATCAAGTGAAAAAATTCAAGTTGCATAACAATATATTTCATAGGTCTACTTTTGAGAAAAATAAAAATTATATATGAGCATTTATACTTATATTTATGAATAAAAATGTCAAAAGGACCAGAGCATTAACAGTGGTTACTTTTAGAGATAGGATTGTGTGGGGTCAAAGGGCATTCTTTCCTCTTACCTGATAAATTCTATTTTGCTTGATTTTTCATTTCCTGGTTAGCAGGTATAGAAGCATGTATGGCCTATGATGATAAATACAATTTAGAATTTTAAGTTATATGCTTGCTGTAAAAATTTCTAAATCAACAAAATGTAGAAAGTAAGTAATTATATTATCTATTTGGAGATTATTGTTGAGCTTAGTATACATATTTTTCCAAACTTATTCTATGCATACATAAAACATGTTTTTAAAGTAAGATCACATTATACATGTTATTATGCAAAGCAATATTTTGTTCACTTAATATATTGTGAACATCTTTCCATATATACTAACTACTATATAGGTCTACCTTATCTTAGCAGCTACAGAATATTTTGTTGTATGATTGTAAAAGTTTTTGTTTTTTTTTTTAAGATTTTATTTATGTATAGAGAGAGGGGAAGAGAGGAAGAAAGAGAGGGAGAAAAACATCAGTGTGTGGTTGCCTCTCATGTGCCCTCTACTGAGGACCTGGCCCTCAACCTAGGCATGTACCCTGAGTAGGAATCAAACTGCTGACCCTTTGTTTCTCAGGCTGGCACTCAGTTCACTGAGCCACACCAGCCAGGCTGTAGAAGTTTTTTTTTAACTTTAAGTTTTAATTAACTTTCTTTATTGGTTGTCTTTAATGTTGACTCCAGGTTTTCACCATTTAAATCATTGCAATCAGCCCTGGCTGCTGTCACTCAGTGGATTGAGCTCCGGCCTGCCAACTGAAGGGTCACTGGTTTACAGCCAGAGCACATGTCTGGGTTATAGCCAGGTCCCCAGTTGGGGGCATACAAGAGGCAACCAATCTACGTTTCTTTTACACATCTATGTTTCACTCTCTTTTTCTCCCTTCCTTCCCCTCTCTCTAAAAATTAAATAACTAAAACCTTAAAAAAACAAAAAAACACTGCAATCAATAACTTTTATATACCAGTACTTCTTTGTCCATTCAACCAGTTATTTCTGAAAATACTAGGCCAAAGGGATAGCTCTAGTTTAAGCATTTTGTTATATATTATCAAATTACCCTCAGAAAGCATGTCCCAAAGTATGTTTTCTACAGCAATGAATGGGAATTCTTGTTTTTTCCAAGTCTTTACCAACTTTGATTCTTTTAAATCTTTGCCAAAGTAATGTGAAGTCATTTTATAGATGCATTTATTTGATTATTAGCAGAAATGCTTGACAGTTTTATTAAGATATAATTGACATACCATAAAATTCACCCTTTTAAAGTGTACAATACGGTGGTTTTTAGTATCTGCAGAGTTTTGCAAGCATCACTGTTATCTAATTTTAGAGCCTTTCCAACATGCCCAAAAGAAACCCCTTTCCCATTAGCTGTCACTCTCCACTGCACTCTCCCTGTCTGTTTTTTGTCTCTATGGATTCATCTTTTTTGGATATTTTCTAGAAGAATAATAATGCAACATGTAGTCTTTTTTTTTTTTAAGATTTTATTTATTTTTAGAGAGAGGGGAAGGGAGGGAGACAGAGAGGGAGAGAAACAGCAATGTATGGTTGCCTCTCACATGGCCCTCACAGGGACCTGGCCTGCAACCTAGGCATGTGCCCTGACTGGGAATCAAACCGGGACCCTTTGGTTCCCAGCCCGCGCTCAATCCACTGAGCAACACCAGCCAGGGCAATTTTTATTTATTTTTAGACAGAAGGGAATGGAGGGAGAAAGAGATGGGGAGAAACATCAATGTGTGGTGGCATCTCACGTGGCCCCCCTGGGGACCTGGCCTGCAACCCAGGCATGTTCCCTGACTGGGAATAGAACCAGCGACCCTTTGGTTCGCAGCCCGCACTCAATCCACTGAGCTACACTAGCCAGGGCACAATATGTAGTCTTTTATGTCTGGTTTCTTTTATTTAGCATAAGGTTTTCACGATTCACCCATGCGGCATGTATCAGTGTCCTTTTTATGACCAAATACTTTTGTATTTTCTCAGTATACCACATTTGTTTATCTGCTCATCAGCTGAAGGGCATTTGGGTAGCAGAGTATTTTTAAAGCAATGAAGTTAATAATTTCAAAGTGATTGTTACTTCACTATTTTAAAGACTCATTCTGTAGGAGCTTGGAGTAATTACACAATAATTTTCATTTGGATCCTGGTACACCCAACATTTTTGCAGAAGTAGTGTAATTTTATAAATATTTGCTAACAGTGCAAATTCTAATTTGGGGATGTTGAACAGCTGTTAAGCAGTATGTTTATTTACATTTTCCTCAAGATATGGATAAACTACTCCCTAACCCCGCCTGATGGAACTTTCTGCAAAGAGGAAAATGCTCAGTTTAATATAGTAGTCGTATGGCTCCTGAGCAGTTGAAATATGGCTAGTGCTACTGAGGAATGAATTTTTAGTTTTATAATTTAATTTTAAAAAGCTGTTTGTGGCTAATGGCTCAGAATTGGACAGTGTACCTCTAACAAGAAAGTGTTGGTATAAGTAATTATCTCAGTTGCTAGAGCTTAAACACTTGGTAATGTGTACAATAAAGGGTATTTATATTATTCAGCATTGTTGGGGATGCCAGTTAGTCATAGATTTCAGTTAATTACCAATTTAAATTCCCTCTTAGCTTGTTCTAAGATTCCTGGCCCGAGGTAACACATGGGGAAGCCACTATGGCACTTAAGGGGAGAGGAACTAGAAGAAAGTCCTGTTAGCCAGTTGGTGCCTAATTGAGATCTAGACGGATTACAGATTTCTGCTTTGTAGATAAACAAAAATTTTAGGGTGTTACCACTGCAGTGGAAATAGCCAAACAACCTTTTCTTTCTCATTTTTCTTAGGAAACTGATGACTTTTTCAAAGTAGATACCTTTTCTTACTGCTTTTCATAGAAGCTCTTTATCAGTGACAGCTTACAGGTAGTATTTGGAGGGGAGATCTGTACTGGGAGAATATTTAAAATAACTGTTTCTGCCCTGGCTGGTGTAGCTCAGTGGATTGAGCGCGGGCTGGGAACCAAGCGGTCCCGGTTCGATTCCCAGTCAGGGCACATGCCTGGGTTGCAGGCCAGGTCCCCGTGAGGGCCATGTGAGAGGCAACCATACATTGCTGTTTCTCTCCCTCTCTTTCTGCCTCCCTTCCCCTCTCTCTAAAAATAAATAAAAATAAATCTTTAATAAAAAAAAATAAATAAAAATAAAAAAATAAAATAACTGTTTCTGGAGAATTTTGGATAAAATGGTGCCAGATAATTTGACTTTTACTGTATTAGGTCAGCCTTAAACACTTTCATTTTCTCTACTTTACAATTACTACTTTCAAAACACGGGATCTTTTCTATAGGCCACTATTTAATCCAAAACAGCTAGCAATATTTTTAGCCTTTAACGCCATCTGTAATTAAAGCACACCTGTATCTTTTGTCAGCAGACTAACATAGTCATAATTTGGGGTCATTTGACCTCATTACTGGGTTTCATTTTTCCCAGTTTTTCTACTTATACTGTACATTCTTTGATTTTAGCTCTCTTCTCATAATTCTTTGCCTTAGTTTCTTTTTTATTTATGTAAAATCATAACTCATAATTCTATATTTGTTTATTCCCTAAAAATTTAAGTATTGAGTTTTTATTAAGAATTCTGTATTCTTTTGAATAAATATATTCCAGAGAGGCAACAGTGCTATAGAACACAAATTCAGTCATTCTAAGCTTTTGATTTCTCATATGTTAAACTGGAATAATAACAAGAATAATACCTAATTCATGAAGTTGTTGTGGAGATTAGCTAAGATAAGGAAGGTAAAGTACTTAGCATAGTTTCTGGCATGTATTAAGTACTCAAAAGTGTTTATTACCACGACCGATATTGCTGCTGTTGGACTGGTTGCTCCTATTGGCTTATACAAACTTTATTTTTAAAAGTGAGGCCCTGGCTGGTGTAGCTCAGTGGATTGGGCGCGGGCTGGGAACCAAAGGGTCCCGGTTCAATTCCTAATCAGGGCACATGCCTGGGTTGCGGACTGGGCCCCCAGTGAGGGCCATGTGAGAGGCAACCATACATTGCTGTTTCTCTCCCTCTCTTTCTCCCTCCCTTCCCCTCTCTCTAAAAATAAATAAATAAAATCTTAAAAAAAAAAAAGTGAGGATTTTCCTGATTTCTCCCAGTTGTGAAGTTTTTGTGCATGGTCTCTTTAGACCTTTATATATTATCTATTTTATCTTTATTCTTCCACCCCCCAAAATTATTTATTTATTTATTTTTAGATAGAAAGGAAGGGAGGGGAAGAGAGAGGGAGAAAACCAGCAATGTGAGAGCAAAGCATCACTTGGTTGCCTCTCAAACTCACCGAACCCACAACCCAGGCATGTGCCCTGAATGGAACTGGCGACCTTCGCTTTGTGGAACATCGCCCAGCCAACTGAACCACACCAGTCAGGGCTATTTTCTTCTATTTTCATAATAAGAATTTCTTTGTTCTTATCTGTTACAAAAAAAAGTTTTATGTTTAGTAGACTCACATTTTCAGATAACTACTCATTTTTATGTGTAAGTTTAAAAAAATTATTAGAAAAGTTTTCATTACCTAAATATATCTTTAAATTAGATTGTATTCAAAATACTAAAATCACAGGACTTGATAAGTTTTAGAGGAGACTCATCTAATTTTGTCACATTTTGTTTTGCAGGTAATTTTAACTAATCAGATGACAACAAAGATTGATGGAAATCAGGCCTTGCTGATACCAGCACTGGGTGGGTAATAAATCAGATAACCATTTCTGGTTAAACACATTTTCTCTACCTTTTTCATTTGATGCTTACTGAGTACTGTAAACTCCATGAAATCAGAGAGTTTATCTGTCTTATTCACTGATAAATCTTAGCATGGAACCCTGTGCTCTTAGATACTGACTCATTTTTTTCAGTTAAACATTAATTCAGCATTTACTATATAGCAACTGCTGGGTCAGGTAGTGAGCATATAATAGTCATATGATGATTATTTGCTTGTTTGTTTGTTTATTTATTTTTAGAGAGGGGAGGGTGGGAGAAAGAGAAACATCAATGTGTGTTTGCCTCTCGCACACCCTGTACTGGGGATCTGGTCCACAACCCAGGCATGTGCCCTAGACTAGGAATCAAACCGGCGACCCTTTGGTTCACTGGCTGGCACTCAGTCCACTGAGCTACACCAGTCAGGGCCATATGGTGCTTCCTGCCTTCAGAAAGCTCATTGTCTTAGGCAGGAGGAATGGTGACTCTATTCAAATACAAATTGTATAACAGTGAACAGATTTATGATTTTGTTCCTAACCTTAGTCATGGTTTTGTTAAAATACAGTGCTTCAAGACTTCTACTAAAATCTTTAAGAATATTCTGTCAGAGTTCTTGCTTTTTTTCTGATAGTCAGAAATATGTTAGTAGTCCTGATACATGGAAGAGTGACCAATATGTTAAGCTATAAAGTTTTCTAAAAGCAAATAGAAGATACTGATTTTCAGTATTGCTTTAAATATGTAAAAATCATTAATCTCGGGATCTTATCCACATACCAGGTTTTTAAAAACCAAGTATACTCTTGTTATGTTAAACTAGGTAGAGTAAAACTGTATTTGATCAGAGGCATTCTGAGAGACTTACAACCTAGTCAGTAAGGCAAAATATAAGTATTATGTTCTTTTTCCCTCAGGGGAAAGTTGGGGTCATGCTGCAACAATACGGCTGATCTTTCATTGGGATCAAAAGCAAAGGTCAGTATAGAAACAAGTTAATAATTCTGAATATTGGGTTAATAATACTGAACACTTGCCAGTTTCTTAGAGCTAGTGCAGTGGATGACATCTACAGTGCCCCATGAACTAAAGCTTTTGTTACCTTGTCCTTAATCACCTAGAGCAAACATAGAAACATGTTTTTATCTGCACATTTAGCTACGTAGGAAATTCTTTGGAATATTTAAATGATGGGGTGCACCTGAAATGGGTAGGTATCCAAGGATTGCTACCTTCTAAAGCTCTTAGAAAATCAAATACCATTTATTAGCCACGCAGGAGGTGGTACTGTGTTCCTGGACGGTATTGAAAGGAGAATAAAATGGGGACCAAAGGTTAGCTTTAGGACTAATTTATATGGAAAATAGGGTGGTTCTTCCTAGTTGCTTAATATATTTCTTGTATGAAATTGTGTCTACTTTTGTTTTCTCGGGTATTTTCCTATTTTGCATTTGTTATCCAGTTACTTACCTGACTTTCACCAGTATTGTTCTTTAAAATAAAACTATGACAGCATGAAACCTTTGTATTTGTTTTTAAAGCTAGCTGCTGAGCAAGTGAACAAACCAGCTTTTATTTTCTTTAAAATAGGCAATTGAAAGCAGCAGAATCTTTTATTCTACACTTCTGGAAATGTCAGAATTATGCCAGCCTCTCTGCTTTGAGATTAATTGGTATAACATAGAGTACTTGGTTTTGAAATGCTCTAATAAAAGGGAGAAATTGAGACAGTGTGTGGGCAAAGATGGAAAAAGGGGTTACTTAAATACATATTGAGGCTGGTCAGTGATATTGTTTATTTCTGCATCTGCATTTCTTTGTTTTTCTATAAAATGAAAAAAATCATACCAAGTTAGGTTTCACTGATTCTGAGCTCATAGCAGAAGCAGTCACACATACATCTTTTGCAACTAATTCTTGCAGTTTGTGTCTCTTTTAAGGATGGCCTTTGCAGAGCTCAGGTGACTCTTTTTTTTCTTTTCCATAATACGTAGTGCTTTACAATTGACTTCCATCCCTCAATTCTGTAAATAAGTCGCTGTACAGTAGCTTCACAAAAAGACATTTTTCTCAGTAACAAACTCTATTGTAAAGATTTGGCGATTTCTCCGATGATTCTTTTGAACATACTGCTTATACTTTCCCAGATTTAGGTTTTCTGCAAAATGCATCCCACTAATGATCTTAGAAATTTCCCTTGAGCTAGTACACAGTAGTTTTCCACTATTGTTCTGTTAACTATTCACTGGTAGGCTACATCTAAGAAATGAGGAAAATAATAGGAGCAGAGCAAGATGTTTCCTCTTTTTATGCATTCAGCAGAAGGAGAGGTTTGCCTTCTTTATCAAATTCTGTAAATTGGCATTGGTTAGGTACCTATGAGATCAGAAAACCATGCCTAATTTTTGAGTAACCATTTTATGACTTCAGCTTCTTACTAATTTTTTCCAAGAAATTAGAGAATAGTATAGAGCATTAAATGATAGATTTAGGGGAAAACTGTTTTATGAAAATTTTACTCTATCCCATGCTATTATTTTAGGGAGTGCTTGCTTGTGCTAGGTATTTAACTGGGCACTTTATGTACATCATTTTATATTACCCCTTCAATAACTCTGAAGAATCTATACCTGTTGTTAGCAGTGAGAAGACCAAAGCCCAGAAGATTAACTGACTAGTAAATAATAGCTATCATTTATTTTTTTAAAGATTTTTTATTTTAATTTATTTAATTTGGAGGGGAAGGGAGGGAGAGAGATTCAGTTGTCTCTCCCACACCCCCAACCAGGGACTTGGCCTACAACTCAGGCATCTACCCTGACCAGTAATCAAACCAGCGACCCTTCGGTTCATAGGCCAGTACTCAATCCACTGAGCCACATCAGCTGGGGCTGATAAACATTTATTAAATATTTATTAACTGTTCTTTATTATGCTAAGCATGGTGTGTATATAAAATTTCATTTTATTTTCCAAATAACTCTGAAGTAGGTAGTAGTATCCACATTTTATAGCTGGCTATGATAGAGTCCATTCTTTTTCTCCTATAATTGCTGTTTCTAGAATGTAATTCTAGTATTGTGTTGATTTCTAGCAAATCTGAAGTTAAAGATCTTATCCTCCTTTTAAGGTAATATCCTTTTTCTTCAAACTGTCTTTTTCCCAGGCTATGGATTTATTATAAGTAATATGGACACTTTATCATAACCAGAAGAAGTTGACCTCATATAATAGAATTAAAATAGTTTTATTTTTCATTGTTTAAAACCAACTATCTTCAAGTCATTAAAGTTGCATGAAATCTTTTTTTTAAGTATATTTTATTGATTATGCTATTACATTTTACCCAATTTTTTCTCCCCTTTATCCCCTGTCCACCTTGCACCCCCCTGCCCACCTTGCACCCCCCTGCCCTCTAGCATTCTCCCTCCCCCTCAGTTCATGTCCATGGGTTATACATATAAGTTCTTTGGCTTCTCTGTTTCCTATACTGTTCTAAACCTCTCCCCTTCTGTTTTATGCCTACCAATTATGCTTCTTATTCCCTGTACCTTTCTTCCCATTCTTCCTCACTGAAAACCCTCCACGGGATCTCCATTTCTCTGGTTCTGTTCCTATTCGCTTAGTTTTTTGTTTTTTAGGTTCAGTTGTTGATAGTTATGAGTTTGTTGTCATTTTACTGTTCATAGTTTTTTATCTTCTTCTATTTCTTAGATAAGTTCCTTTAGCATTTCATATAATAAGGGCTTGGTGATGATGAACTCCTTTAACCTTGCCTTATCTGGGAAACACTTCATCTGCCCTTCCATTCTAAATGATAGTTTTGCTGGATAGAGTAATCTTGGATGTAGGTCCTTGCCTTTCAGGACTTCAGATACTTCTTTCCAGCCCCTTCTTGCCTGCACGGTTTCTTTAGAGGAATCAGCTGATAGTCTGATGGGCACTCCTTTGTAGGTAACTGTCTCCTTTCCTCTTGCTGCTTTTAAGATTCTCTCCTTATCTTTAATCTTGGATAATCTATAATTATGATGTGTGCTTCCTTGGGTCCAATTTCTTTGGGACTCTGTGGGCTTCCTGGAAGTCTATTTCCTTTGCCAGATTAGGGAAGTTTTCCTCCATTATTTGTTCAAATAAGTTTTCAATTTCTTGCTCTTGTTCTTCTGCTTCTGGTACCCCTATGATTTGGATGTGTGCTTAAAGTTGTCCCAGAGGTTCCTCAGCATCTCCTCATTTTTTTGAATTCTTGTTTCTTCATTCTCTTCCAGTTGGATGTTTATTTCTTCCTTTTGTTCCAGATCATTGATTTGAGCCCCAGTTACCTTCCCGTCTTTGTTGGTTCCCCTGTATGTTTTGCTTTATTTCACTTTGGGTAGCCTTCATTTCTTCCTTCATTTTGCAACCTAGCTCTATCAGTTCTGTGAGCATCCTGATTACCAGTGTTTTGAACTCTGCATCAGACAGGTTGTCTATCTCCTCATGACTTAGCTCTTTTTCTGGAGTTTTGATCTGTTCTTTTTTTTAAGCCATATTTCTTTGTCTCGGTGCACCTGTTGTAAGGGGCCAGAGCCTTAGGTATTTGCCAGGGTGAGGCAATCCTCTTTGCTGCGTTGTGGCTCTGTGTGTGGGGGAGGGGTCAGAGAGGGAACAATGCTGCTAGCCTGCTCTAGGCCCACTTTCCAACGAACTCTCCTCTGAGGCTGGGAGTTTCTCCCACCATTGTAACCCATGCAGTATTTTATAGATAGTTTTAAGTCTTTAGGTTCCCATTCAGCCAGCTCCGCCTCGCCCACGCAGTCTGCTGCCTTGGCACGTGTCCTCTCCTCTAGGCTGCCTGGCTCCCATCTGAGCCTCTCCCACTGGTCTGAGTGAATGTTTCTTTAACTCCTTGGTTGTTGGAGTTGCATGCAGTTTTATTTTCTGTCACTTCGGGTTGTTTATTGTTTTTAAATTGGTTATCTTTTTTTTGGTTGTGCAAGGAAGCAAAGCTTTTCTACCTGCTGCATGAAATCTTGTATGTGGTTTAAATTGTAGTTTATCTTGAAAGAATGGAAATAGAAATTCACACTGGGGAAAAATTGTTTTGAAAATAAACTTTCAGTTTGAGCAGAAAACTAAAAACTGACTAGATATCAAAGTTATTGAAGAGTATTGAATTTAAGTATCCCATTTCATGACATAATGTCCCCATCCTTCATCATCAACACTTGATTTTTACCCTTTGACTAATAATGGAATAACATTCCAACAGTTATTAAAAGATATTTTTGTCTCTATCCTGTGTATTGTATAGGTTTTCCTTCAATTTACATATTCATAATCATATGAGACTGAGATTGTTCAGAATTATACCACTCTTTGCCAGGAAGATCTGGTGGTAGAGTGGAGTAATATAGCAACACCCCCACATAGTATTTCATATGTGTACTCAGCTTTAGAGCACAAATTGTGCTTCTGTCTTGTTTCTTTCTGACCTAAACTCCGTAGTTCAGCCATATGTTAAGCTTCATCTCAGTGGGAGACATGAGCCAAGTGACTCTTTGGTTTAGTTTGTTTTTTGAAAAGATCTCTTGAGATGCATGCATGAAATAATATAGTTTAATTTTTACTTAGAAATTTTTTTTTTAACTTAGAAATTTAAGGAAGATTTTCAAGTTGAATACTTAATGCCCATTTGACTTTAGGATTCTTAGTGAACATGTAAATGCTTCTTTAAAACTTATTTAATTTTCCCGGCTGGTGTAGCTCAGTGGATTGAGTGCAGGCTGGGAACCAAAGGGTCCTGGTTCGATTCCCAGTCAGGGCACATGCCTGGGTTGCAGGCCAGGTCCCCAGTGGGAGCCATGTGAAAGGCAACCATACATTGCTGTTTCTCTCCCTCTCTTTCTCCCTTCCTTCTCCTCTAAAAATAAACTCTTTAAAAAAAAAATACAAACTTATTTAATTTTTTTCTTTTTAGAAAAGTCAGAAGAACTAGGTCCCTTTTTGAACATGGTATTAGATACTAATTTTTCAGAAAGTTAGCTAATTTTTGTTATATTGAATCACAAAGATTTTTTAATAGGGTGGGTTAAACTATACGATGCTTCTATTTTTCTGTTATATTTTGCATTAAAGATGGAATATCAACTCTAAAAGCATTGTTAAAATTTATACTCACTCCCTGTCATAACTATTCGTATATATTACTTGCCAGTTATTTCCTTTATGCATACAGTTACAATTGTAGAGTAGATGGCATTTTGGATTCTGCTGTTTTCATCCTGAAAGTACAAACCTAAAACACTGAGCTAATGGACCATGATCTCCAACTGCTTCTCTTTGGAATTGTGCCTGAGTCGAGGGGCAATTTCAAACTTAATACAGCAACAAATCACAAACCAAGATGTCCTTTTCGAGTTGTCTTTGAAAACAAGTCAACATTATATTATATGTAAATAAATAATCCTTTTAACTCAGAGTTTATTCTCTAAGTTAGTGCAATTATATCAGTTTTTTAAAAATTATGGAAAAGTATACATAACATAAACCTTACCATTTTAACCATTTAAGTGTACACTTCCGTGGCATCACCACCATCCATCTCCAGAACGTTTTCGTCTTCCTTTACTGAAACTCTATACCCATTAAACACTAATTCTGCATTCTCCCCTCCTACTAGCCCTTGGCAACCACCATTCTCCTTCTGCCTCTGTGAATTTGACTCTTCTAGGCACCTCGAATAAGTGGAATCATACAAAATTTGTCCTATTGTGACTGATGTTATTTTGCTTACTACAATGTCCTCAAGGTTTACTGTAGCATGTGTTAGAATTTCTTTCTTTTCTAAGACTGAATAATATTCCATTATATGTATATGCCACGTTTTGTTTATACATTCATCTGTCAAGACACTTGGATTGCTCTAGCTTTTGGCTATTGTGAATAAGTTATGTCACTTTTAAAGCAATTTTAAAAGGCACTTTAAAAGGTTTTGCTTTTATATCTGTTGCTGTTATAGTATTCGAACATAGTAAGAGCTTAGAATTTTATTTTTCAACTACTTTCAGCTTTAGTTTTATGTTATTTACTTTGTAGACTACATAATGAAATCCTGCCTAAACAGATTTTGTTCTGTCATGACAGTCATATTTTTGGATATAATTATTTTGAAAGAATGTGTCTTGCTAGCTTATTTGTATTAGTATATTATGAGTATATTAGTATAAGGAACATACTTATGTATGTCCCAAGAAATTGTCTTAATAGTTACAACACCCCCCAAAACACAATTACTGCAGAAAGTTTGAAGAATATAGATTAAAAAACAACCTTTACCTTGTAATAACAATGTGGCTTTTTTATTGTAGCCTTCTAGTAATTTTTCTATATATGTGTACATATGTACTCATAAATGCAGGATCACACAGCATAACTTTTATATTATTAATATTTCCCTATCTCATTAAATATTTTCTTCCACTGTATTTTCTTAAGCATAAATAGTATCTTATCATGCACAAAATAGTTTATTTCAGCAGTTTTCAACCTTTTTCAGCTCATGGCACAAATAAACTAATTACTAAAATTCTATGACATCAAAATATTTTTGCTGATCTGATGAAAAAATACTTTTGGTATACTTTTTTTAAACTTTTTTTTTTTAAGATTTTCTTTATTTATTTTTAGAGAAAGGAGAAGGGAGGAAGAAAGAGAGGGAGAAAGAGTAGTGTATGGTTGCCTCTCACATGACCCTCACTGGGGACCTGGCCTGCAACCCAGGCATGTGCCCTGACTGGGAATCAAACCGGGACCCTCTGGTTCCCAGCCCGTGCTCAATCCACTGAGCTACACCAGCCAGGGCACTTTTGGTATAGTTTTGATTCATTTACACCAGCATGGGTATTGTGTTGTATTCCTTTGACAATCTAAGGGAAAAGAGGTCAGTACCCCTGACTAAATTAATAGGTATTACATGTTTTAAAAATTCTTGCGGCACACTGGTTGAAAATTGCTGGTTTATTCGAATCAGTCATTGGACTTTCAGGTTGCTTTAAAATTTCACTTACATAAACAAGTATTTTGTTAATATATGTAGTAATTGTTGCATACATACTTATAGCTATTGGTTGAAGGGAGTACTTCTGATTTTTTTTTTGCTTTGTGTGTCCTTAGAGAACAAAATAATACAATTATATTAAAACTATAAATTTATGTTATCAAATCAGTCCCCTGAACTAATTAATTAAGATCATGTGTTTGTGTATTTTTTTTTCTCTAAGCAGATTGGCAACATTGTACAAATCACCAAGCCAGAAGGAATCTACAGTACTGTTTCAAATCACAGTCAGTATTATTTGATTGGAGTGTGATTTTGGTATTGGTGGGCTATAATTATCTAAAGAGAATATTTATAAATTGCTTCTGTTAACTTCTCCAGGCAGTAAGCCAATTTGAGGACAGCTTTTGATACTTAGAATTACCCCCCAATATCGAGAGAGAGAGAGATATGTGTATATATATGTGTGTGTGTGTGTGTGTGTGTGTGTATATATATAAAAGTAATAATTGAACTGAAATTTTTTAAAAGATTTTATTTATTTATTTTTAGAGAGAGGGGAAGGGAGGGAGAGAGGGAGAGAAACATGAGTGTGCTAGAGAGACACTGATGGGTTCCCTCTCGCACACCCCGAAATGGGGACCCAACCCACAACCCAGGTGTGTGGCTTGACTGGGAACCAAACTGGAGACCTTTCGGTTTGCAGGCCGGCACTCAATCCACTGAGCCACACCACCCAGGGCTGAAATTTATTTTTAAGAACTGAAGAAACAGTTTTTTGTAGGGTAATATGTTCCATACCATATGTGATGTCAGGACATTAAATATTTTTAAGGTGAAAGTTGTTAAGGATTTTCATGAGAACAACTACGAACCTTACTCATTTTGGTCTGTAGATATTATAGATCTGTCATAGCCAACCATATATATCCCCCTTTAAAATGTTAATTTTCCTATAATTGTACATTATAGAACTTACATTTTTGACTGAAATATTCATATTTATCAATAGTTTTGAGCCAAATATATTCTTGGTATCTCATATTTTAAGGACAAAAACAGAAACAGAGATTCTGAAACTGAGCTATCTACTTAGTCTTTGTTCTGCCTAGGTACACTAAAAGTATTCTAATTGGAAAACTTTATTTTAGAGTATTTAATTGGGAAAATAAGTTTATAAAACACCTAAGTAATTACTACATGTTATTTCCTTTCACTTCTTCCGGTAGTGTCACCATGAAGTTTGTAGGAGTTGTCTTTTAGAGAACATTTTTATAATGCAATGTTATTTCTGTGTATATGTGTATGTATAAATAAATATATATAAAATACTCTAGATATAAAATACTTTAGTACAAGTATTAAAGGCTTGGACATTTATCCTCTTTATTTACAGTGGTTGATAACTTCTATTCCAAGAATAAACTAGCTCTCTTATCAATTACTTAAAATGTTTGGAAGACCATTATTTTAGATGTTCTTAAAGCATGCTTGCATATTTTTTCATCTCTCAGCCTCAGGGATTTAGAGATGCTGTTGTTGCCCCTGCATCTTCAATGCAAACAGAAGATTCCTTGAATTCCCGGAAACGGTCACGAGAATCAGAGGAAGAACAGGAATCCAAAGACTAGTCTCACAGTGTGAGAGAGAGAGAGAGAGAGAGAGAGTGTGTGTGTGTGTGTGTGTATGAGGTCTGTCTGAAAAAAGTCCAACCATTGTTAATATAATGAGAACGGTTTGTGTGACATACTTGGCAGCCAAGAGGAGTGGACTGGAATGCACATACATGAACAATGATGACTTCACTGTACTAGTCAGTGGTGTGGAAGACGCCATTGAGTGAGCATGTATACTGTGTGGTCATCACGTTCAAGATGAGCAAGTAGAGGAATGAATCTGCATCACATTTTGCGTTAAGCTTGAACATTCCTCCATGGAAATATTTGGATGATTCAGAAGGCTTTCCGGGGTGATGCCGTGAGTGCAGCGCAAATAAAGGTGTGGCACAGATGCTTCAAAGTTGGTTGAGAATCTGTTGCAAGCGATCCACATTCTAGAAAGCCTGCAACCAGCAGAACACCTGAGAATATTGAACGTGTAGGGGCTACAGTCAACAAAGATTGGTGACCCAGGTGACTAAGGCCCCCTACAGCCCAGAGTTGGCATCCTGAGACTTATGGATTTTAGCAAAACTAATCACCTTTGAAAGGGAAGAGATTCAGGAAAATACGATGGGGCAATTATGGCGGTTCCAACAAAGGATTTTGCAATGTTTTGAACAGTGGAAGAGATGCTGGGAGAACTGTGTGAGGTCCCAAGGTGCCTACTTTGAAGTAGGACTGAGGCATCATTGTCTTGTGTACAGTGTTTCTTATATCTTGTATCTTCAATAAATGTCTCTTCTTCATAGCATATGGCTGGATACTTTCTGGACAGGCCTCAATATGTATTGATTCTGTGAGATGCAATGTTTACAAGTAGACTCATTTCTTTAAAATATAAACACACTATGGCATAAATGAATCAGGAATATAACAAGTGAATTATACGTATACTTAATGAGTATGATTCCCTGAAAGTTTTTCTAAAGCGGTGTTCTACAATTAACTTGTGCCCTGTTTTAATTTATAGTAATATTCAGCAGAGATGATATAGGTATTATATTTTGCAAGTTTGGAAAGCTGATCTCATGTAGCCAATCAGGCTGTTTTTCCTCTTTACTAATTGCTGGGAAGAAAAGATTTTTTTTACATTCCTTTTGCGTTCTTCTCCTTAAATGTAGCTTTGATGATTCTAAAATGACCCATTTTATTGTTATAAAGGAAACCTAGAACACTGAGTCAGCATATTATTATATTCAGTTTTATGGGTAGCATACACATTTAGATGACCAATCTGATTTTAGTGACCTCAGTTCAAAAATCTAAGCTATTTGTTTATAATTAAAATTTTTTTTTCTAAATCCTCACCTGAGGATATATTTATTGATTTTCTAGAGAGAGAGGAAGGAAGAGAGAGACAATGATGTGAGAGATACCGATTGGTTGCCTCCTGCATGCGCCCTGATGGGATCAAGCCCACAGCCTTTTGGTGTACAAGATGATGCTCCAACCAACTGAGCCACCCGACCAGGGCTATTTTTAATTTATTTTATAATGTTAAATGAAGGACTTTGGAACTGTTAATTTCATTTAGAAATTGTCTGGAACATATATCTTCCAGACTAGTCAATAAGATCACAGGTAATCATTTTTACATTTTTGAAAAATGGTGTTATTCTAGAATTCTAAGTGTATCTACATTTTCCTTTGAAAAATCTTAACTGCTTAAATAAATTAAAAATTTGGATTGAGTGGTTTAAAAATAATGTAAAAATGTTTTAGCACCTGGTTCTTAGTACTTCTCAATTCATTCACAAAATTTACTTTGGTTCTCAGTGGAAGAAAAGTCTAAGATAAAGGTGAAATAAATTTATTATATACTGTGACAACCATTATTTTCTGTCCTAGACTGAACACTAAATTCATAAAATTAAAAATACATGATTACTATGTAATTGACTAAGCATAGGATAAGCAGACTTTGCCAGGACTTTTTGAGAGTGAAAGTGGGCACTGCTGACAATTACACCAGGGCAGTGGACATAAACCAGCATTCTTCCTAGCAAATCAGGCATGTGGTCATCCTAATTATGTAACACTAATTTTAAATGATGAATGTAGCATAGCTGATTGTAACTATCTTATTGGCTTATAGGGCTTTAATGCATATGTTTTTATTATAATTAGTACAGTCATTATAAAAAAGTACTCATTTTATATTCAGTTTGCTCTAATCATGAAATCGAGGGTGGGGGTTGTAAGTGATGAATATCAGTGTTACCAGGCATCATATACAGTAGGATTTCATAAAGAACTTTAAAAAACTATAGGACCCTAAATATAGACACAGCCTAGTGTAGTTCTGTTTCCAATTGTTCTGGTTGCTATTGCTAAAAAAATACTTTTTAGTTACAAACATATATACTTAAATCTTAGTCTGCTTGGGTAGCAATAGTGAAAGAACAGAATTTTCTCACAGTACTAGAGGGTAGAAGTCTGAAATCAGCATGCCTGCCAGCGTGGTCTAGTTGCGTTAAGAGCTCTCTTCCTTGCAGGCAGCTGCCTTCTCATTGGGTGCTCAAAAGGCCTTTCATTGGTGAATGCTCAAGGAGAGAGATTTTTCTCTCTTCATCATCTTACAAGGTCACCAGTCCTATCAGTTTAGGACTCCACCATATGGTCTTATTCAACATAACCTCTTAAAAGCCCTGCCCTATCCAGATACAGTTAAAATGGAAGTTCAAGAGTTTCAACATAGGAATTTTGGGAGGATGCAATACAGTCTAGAGCATTCTGCTCCTGGTCCCCAAAATTCATGTCCTCACGTGCAAAATACACATTCCATCCCAACCACTCGAAAACTCTTAACTCATTCCAAAGTCTCACTTAAATATCTACTAAGTCAGATATGATATTCACGGCACAATTCTTACGGAGGTAAAAATTCCTCTCCACATGTGAACTTGTGAAACCAGACAAGTGTTTCCAAGCTACAATGATGGGAGAAGCATAGAGTAGACAGTTTCCCTCTAAAAGAGAGAAATCAGAAAGAAGAAAGGGGTGATGCGTTCCAAGCAAGTCCAAAATATAACAAGGCAAAGTTACTAGATGTTAAGGCTCATCAGTAATCCTCTTTGGTTTAATATTCTGCCTTCCAGGTCAACTGGGGTGGCAGCATCACCCTTACAGCTTTGCGGTGGGGTCCTGCTCCCAAGGCTCTGCCAGATCTACCCCCTAAACCTCTGCCAGAGGCTGTGTGGCTGTTGAAACTGAGGCAGGAGCTCTGATAACCTTTTGAATTGCCTTTGGGGAATGTTTCCTTCTTGAGGAACAGCTCGTGTTTTCAGCTAAATAGCTCTCTACAGTCCTGTCAAACCTAAGAAGTTCAACAGCCTTCCTTCAGTGTGTCCCACCTCCATCCACTTCAGTTCAAACTGGCATTCCTTCTGTTCATATAATTCCGTAAACTCTTTATGGGATGATGGTCCAGCCATACCTGTGTTGTTCTCTTCTGAATATGCTATCTAATTTTTTGCAATATGGATAGGCTGACATTTTTCCTTTTTGCTTAACAATTCTTTTCTCAGTTCACATCCCCTTCTGCATTTTACTATAAGTAGTCAGGAGGAATCAAGCCAGTCCTTCAATACTTTGTTTAGAAACCTCAACTAAATAGCTAGTTTCATAACTTGCAAGTTCTGTCTTCCCATAAAACACTAGAAAATAGTTCAGCCCAATGCTTTGCCACTTTATAACAAGGATCATCTTTCTGCCAGTTTCCATTAGCATGTTCCTCCTTTCCATCTGAGAACTCATCAAAATTTCTCTTAACATCCATATTTCTAACACGCATCTCCAAACTCTTCCAGCCTCCACCCTTTACCTTGCTCTAATACCTCTTCAAACTTTTAGGTATTTGTAATAGCAGTACCTCCCTTCCCAGTACTAAAATTTGTCTTAGCTTGGACTGCCATAACAATATACCATAGATTGGTTGTCTTAAAATAGGTTTATTTTCTCACAGTTCTGGAGGCTAAAAGTCCAAGATAAACGTGCTAGCATGGTCAGTTTCTGGTGAAATATATATCTGGCTTGTAGATGGCTGCCTTCTTGCTGTGTCCTTAGATTACAGGGAGAGAGAGATTAAGAGTGAGCTCTCAGGTGTCTCTTCTTATAAGGGTACTTATCATGAGGGTACCACTCTTGTGACCTCATTTAACATTAATTACCTCCTACAAGCCCAATCTCCAAATACAATCACATTGGATGTTAGGGCTTCAAAATATGAATTTGGGGAAGAAAATTCAGTCTGTAACACTATAGGAAACAAATATGTTCATATTTTTTTAAAACTGTATCATATTGTAACCTACTTTTATTTTTTTAAAGATTTTATTTATTTATTTTTAGAGAGAGGGGAAGGGAGGGAGACAGAGAGGGAGAGAAACAGCAATGTATGGTTGCCTCTCACATGGCCCTCACTGGGGACCTGGCCTGCAACCCAGGCACGTGCCCTGATTGGGAATTGAACCGGGACCTTTTGGTTCCCAGCCTGCACTCAATCCACTGAGCTACACCAGCCAGGGCTGTAACCTACTTTTAAAAAGCCCTAATATAGCTTCATGTATTCCACATAATAAAATTTTTCTGCGATAGTGTTTAAGATGTATAATTTTAAAATTTCTTTTGGAGTTTTTGTTATAGTGTGTTTTTTGTCATAAACAATGCTTCTAATAAGCACATAAGTTCCTTTTTAAAGAAATTGAAATTATGATTTGTATTAATTTCCAATTGCTGCTGTAATAAATTACCAAAAATTTAGTGGCTTAAAAGAACACAAATTTATTCTTACGGTGATTGAATCTGAAGTCAGTTTCACAGGGCTAAAATTAAGGTGTTAGCAGGCCAGCCTGCATTCCTTTTGGAGGCTCATTTCCTTGCCTTTTCTAGCTTTTAGAGGTTGCCCTGCATTCCTTGCCTTATAGCCCATCTTCAAAGCAGTATGCATCTTCCAGTCTCTTCTCTGTTTCCATCACCTTTTACTCACTCTGTCTCTTGCCTCCCTCTTATAAGACCTTTTCAGTTACATTTAGGGCATTGTCAGGTGATCCAGGATAATCTCCCCATCTCAAGGCCCTTAATTTAATCACATCTGCAAAGTCCCTTTTGGTATGTTCAATTAGCATTCACAGATTCTAGGATTAGGTTGTAAACGTCTTTAGGGGAACCATTACTCAGCCCCACAAATGACGTGTTATTGTGATTCAACAAATAGTGATCCTTGGGTCATTCATATGTGCATTAAAGTTTGAAAAGCATTGGGACAGACTTGTTAACATTTTTTGTAATCCTCAGCTGAGGATGTGTTTATTGATTTTAGAGACAGAAGAAGGAAGAGAGAAACATCATGTTCCAATGGGACTGAACCCCCAACCTAGGTATGTGACCTGACCAGGAATGGAACCCACAACCTTTTGGTGTATGGGACGATGCTCCAAGCTACTGACCCACATGGCCAGGGCTTGATAACATTTTAAACTGTACTTATAAATGGTCATCCCATTTATGAAATAGAAGAGAAAGGATATGAGAAGAAAGGATAGTTCCTTTGCTTTTTTTTTTTAAAGATTTTATTTATTTATTTTTAGAGAGAGGAGAAGGGAGGGAGAAAGTGCAATGTATGGTTGCCTCTCACATGGCCCTTACTGGGGACCTGGCCTGCAACCCAGGCATGTGCCCCGATTGGGAAAGTTCCTTTGCTTTTTGAAAGCTTTATTCTTTGAAGAATATTATTCTTTCTTAAATATAAAATATATGTAAGTACAAACTTCCCCCCAATCTTTTCTGTTACTTGGTTATAAGTCATGATGTGATAGAATTATCTATCCCACAATTTATATGAGCTTGCCACCCAATGCTGCTAGTAAATTAAAGTCTCACCTCCCAGTCAACCAGTGATTGCACTAATCTTTTGTCTTGCAGTTAGGCAGTGTGGTAAATCCAAAAGATGTATATTGGCTTTTATTCCTTTTTATATATTGCTTTGATCACCTTTCTTGGTAATTCATTTATACACATAAATATATTTGCACACAAAGAATACTTATTTCCACAATTTTATAAAAAACTGTTAATTCCATGTTTTACAATGCTCTGGCCACAATTAGGACAACACAAGCCATTAGTACAGGTTCCTTTAAAAATTACTTATTCTGAACTTCTGGCCAAGATGGAGGCCAGGTAGATACACTTTGCCTCCTTACACACCAAAAGGACAACAAATTTAAAAACAAAAAACAACAGAACTGCCAGAAAACTGAACTGTATAGAAGTCTGACAACCAAGGAGTTAAAGAAGAAACATCCAGACCAGTAGGAGAGGTGGAGATGGGCAGCCAGGACAGTGAGGACATGAGGCAAGGCAGGGGCTGGCAGACCGGGTAAACTGGGAGGAACAACTAGGGAGCGAGACAGACCACACAACCCACAGTTCCCGTACAGGGAAATAAACCCTCAAAACCTCTGGCTGTAAAAACCTTTGGAAATTGCAGCAGTGGGAGAAACTCCCAGTCTCACAGAAGAGTTCATTGGAGAGACCCACAGGGTCCTAGAACATACACAAAACCACACATCCAGGAATCAGCACCAGAAGGGCCCAATGGGTAGTGGAGGAAGTGACTGAAAGCCAGCCAAGAGCCAAGCAATTGGCATTGTTCCCTCTTGGACCCCTCCCCAACATATAGCGTCACAACACAGTGAGGTGGGTTACCCTGCCCTGGTAAATACCTAAGGCTCCGCCTAAGGCATCCCCTTAGAATGTAACAGGCACACAGAGACAAAAAAATATGGCCCAAATGAAAGAACAGATCAAACTCCAAAATTAGAACTAAGCAATGAAGAGAAAGCCAACCTATCAGAGGCAGAGTTCAAAACACTGGTAATCAGGATACTCACAGAAATGGTTGAGTATGGTCACAAAAAAGAGGAAGAAGTGAAGGCTATGCAAAGCGAAATAAAGGATGATGTACAGGGAACCAACAGTGACAGGAAGGAAACTGGGACTCAAATCAACGGTTTGGAGCAGATGGAAGAATAAACATTCAACCAGAACAGAATGAAGAAACAAGAACTCAAGAAGCGCCCGGCTGGTGTAGCTCAGTGGATTGAGCGCGGGCTGGGAACCAGAGGGTCCCGGTTCGATTCCCAGTTGGGGCACATGCCTGGGTTGCGGGCCAGGTCCCCAGTGAGGGCCATGTGAGAGGCAACCATACATTGCTCTTTCTCTCTCCCTTCTCCTCTCTCTGAAAATAAATAAATAAAAAATCTTAAAAAAAAAAAGAACTCAAGAAAATGAGGAGAGGCTTAGGAACCTCCAGGACAACTTTAAACATTCCAACATCCAAATCATAGGGGGGCCAGAAGCATAAGAACAAGAGCAAGAAATTGAAAACTTAACTTTAAAAAATAATGAAGGAGAACTTCCCCAATCTGGCAAAGGAAATAGATTTCCAGGAAGTCCAAGAAGCTTAGAGAGTCCCAAAGAAGTTGGATCCAAGGAAGCACATACCTAGGCACATCATAATCACATTACACAACATTAAAGATAAGGAGAGAGGCCCTGGCTGGTGTAGCTCAGTGGACTGAACACGGGCTGGGAACCAGAGGGTCCCGGTTCGATTCCCAGTCAGGGCACATGCCTGGGTTGCAGGCCAGGTCCCCAGTGAGGGCCATGTGAGAGGCAACCATACATTGCTGTTTCTCTCCCTCTCTCCCTCCCTTCCCCTCTCTCTAAAAATAAATAAAAATAAAATCTTTAAAAAAAATAAAGATAAGGAGAGAATCTTAAAAGCAGCAAGAGAAAAGGAGAGAGTTACCTACAATGGAGTTCCTATTAGGCTCTCAGCTGATTTCTCAAAAGAAATCTTATATGCATGAAGGAGCGGCAAAGAAGTATTCAAAGTCATGAAAGGCAAGGACCTACATCCAAGATTACTCTATCCAGCAAAACTATCATTTAGAATGGAAGGGCAGATAAAGTGCTTCCCAGATAAAGTCAAGTTATAAGAGTTCATCATCACCAAGTCCTTATTATATGAAATGCTAAAGGGACTTATCTAAGAAAAAGAAGATGATCAAAACTATGAATAGTAGAATGACAAGAAACTCACAACTATAACAACTGAACCTAAAAAAAACAAAACAAAAAACAAGAACAAATTAAACAAACAACTAGAACAGGAACAGAATCACAGAAATGGAGATCTCATGTAGGGTTATCAGTGAGGAGGGTGAGCAGGGAGAATGGTGGAAAATGTACAGGAAATAGGAAGCCTAAATAGTAGGTACAGAATAGACAGGGGGAGGTTAAGAATAGTTTGGGAAATGGAGAAGCCAAAGAACTTACGTGTATGATCAATGGACATGAACTAAGAGCGGGGGCAGAGGGGGAGAATGGGGGAAAAGGTACAGGGAGTAAGAAGCATAATTGGTAGATACAAAATAGACAGGGGGAGGTTAAGAACACTATAGGAAATGGAGAAGCCAAAGAACTTATATATATGACCCATGGACATGAACTAAGGTGGGGGAATGCTGGTGTGAGAGGGGGTGCAGCATGGAGAGGAATAAAGGGGAGAAAAAAATGGGATAAGTGTAATAGCATAATCAATAAAATATATTTTAAAAAATTATTCTGAGAAGTGTAGAGTAAACCAATACTAGCAATTAAAAATTTGATGTTTTGAGAAACCTTTCCACACTGATGCACTTAGAAAGTAAATTTGATTCCAAATAAGTTTTTAAATGTATAAAATATAATAAGGTATAGAATTAAAAGCTCGGATGACTTAACTAAAGGATTTTGGCTTTGTCTTTATTTTTTAGGATAGAGGCTTATCATTTCAAACACAACGATCTTATACTTTTCTTGCCAGAGGAAACCTTAGAGAACATCCTACTAATTTAATGCATAAATCTAATTTTTCAAACATGCAGATAATTTTAAAAAATAATAATTCTTTCTTGGCTTTACAAACCTTTTATCATTTTTTGAAGTTGTATTTTTCCCCAGAGTATTATGAGTTTTAGATTGAATTTTGGGTTATGGAACATAAAACATTTATATAGTGCCTTATGATTTTGAAACATTTTTACATTATTTAATTTGATTCTTTAAGCAACTGTGTCAGGCAGATGTGATAGATTGGCCTGTCTGCTTTTGTTTTTTTCATGTATTTATCCACCTAATGCCTAACCTACACGTTTAACAACTAATTATTGAATGAATAAATATTCCAAATACGATTTAGAATAAATTTTGTTTTTCAAATGTTCAGATAAGGATACTATTTGGTCATGCATAGGATGGTGTTTCTGAGCATTTTTTTAAATAAAATAAATATATAGTATATAGTTTAATAGTGGTCTTTTAACTTTTTAGAATTGTGATAAAATAGATATGCCATAAAATTAGCCATTTTAACCATTTTTAATGTTCAGTTCAGTGTCATTAATTGCATACACAATGTTGTACAACCATCACCACAATTTGTGAAACTTCATTACCTCAAACAGAAACTCTATACCCATTAAATAATAATTCCACATTCTTCCTCCAGTCTAATCTACTTTCTGTTTCTAGGAGTTTGCCTATTGTATATATTTCATATAAGTGTAATCATATAATATTTTTTCCTTTGTTTCTGGCTTATTTCATTTAGCATAATGTTTTCAAGATTCATCCGTGTTGTAGCATATATAAGAATTTTGATCCTTTTTATGGCAGAGTAAGAATTCATTATATGTATATTCTATATTTGGTTTATCCATTCATCTGTTGATGGACATTTGGGTTTTTCTAGTAGTGTTTTAATGGTTTATAAATTTATATGAGTAACACTTTTTTTTTTTAAGATTTTATTTATTCATTTTTAGACAGAATGGAAGGGAGGGAGAAAGAGAGGGAGAAACAGCAATGTATGGCCGCCTCTCACATGACCCTCACTGGGGACCCGGCCCACAACCCAGGCATTTGCCCCGACAGGGAATCGAACCGGGACCCTCTGGTTCCCAGCCCGCGCTCAATCCACTGAGCTACACCAGCCAGGGCTGAGTAACACTTTTTTTTTTTGAACTTATTTATTTTTATTATTTATTAATTTGGGGGCACTTGACTGGTCTTTGCAATATTTTCAAGCTCTTCCTACTAGTTTAAATTTTAACCCCAATAGACTTATTTTCATTTCTTTGATCAGCTATTTTTACTTTCTAATTATTTTTCTTATTAATAGTGTTTTTATTAAAATATTTACAGCTATTTACCAATGATAAAATTATAGTGTAAAGGAGTAGAAAGAACATAGGACCAGAGTCAGAAGACCTGTATTCTGATTTCAGCTGAGACATTAATAACCCATGTCATTTGGCACCTTTATATTTTCATGCCTTTACCTTATTTATAAAACAAGATAGGACTAAATGATTGTCGCTACATTTTGTAGTTTCTGCTTTTGTAGAGGCATTATTATTCAATAGTAAATGAACAATAGTGGAAATAGAGAAAAGAGTGACATTTACACATTTTTTGTTTTTAAAATCAATGCAAGGGCTTCTATTCCAATACATTATATTTTGAGACATAATGTTGAAATGTTTTATTGCAAAAAAAATTAGTTACAGAAGAGAGGCTGGCTGTTCATAATATGTATTTTTAGTTAACATCAATGCCTAAATTTACCGTTACTGTTAAAATTTACAGAACATTTTGCTTCCTCAGAACTGATTTTGGCATTAAACATGTTGACAAAATTTCATGTGTTCCTGACCGCAATATATTCCTTTGTCTGTTTTTAGATTTAGTTCATCATTGACAGAGGCCTTTTTGTGCTTCAACTATCCATTTGACTCTCATGTTTAGTAAGAAGTGAGTTTTTAAACACTCTATTACTCTGATAGTGATTTTATGTGTAGCTTACTTTATGATAATACAAAAGTTGGGTTTTTTCAGAAAGCGTTGAGAACTTGTGGAGATTATGTTCTATCTTCAAAAATAGAAAATCAGCCCCCGGCTTGTATGGCTCAGTGGACTGTGTGCCAGCCTGGGAACCAAAGGGTCGCCAGTTTGATTGGCATATGTCTGGATTGCAGGCCAGGTCTCCAGTAGGGTACATGTGGGAGGCAACCACACATTGATATTTCTCCCCTCTCTCTCCCTTTCCCCTCTCTCTAAAATTAAATAATAAAATCTTTAAGAAAAATTTAAAAATCAACACAGATAAAAGGTAAAAGCAAAGTGGCAAAGTAGAGAATTTGTATTAGAAGTCATATAAACAAAGGCAAAGGAAAAAACATAGTTGGTTATGTAGTTCCCTTGGTCTAATGATAGGAAGTATACCAGTTCTTTAAAGAGAAAAAATGTTTTTGGCCTTTGTTTTTTAGTAAGTAATATTTACATAAAACTTTAAATTCAATGAAAAGTCTTTTTTTCTTCCATTCCTTAGACACTCAGTTCATTTTTAGAAGGCAACTATCATTACCAGTTTTTCTGTGTAACCTTTCAGAGCTATTCCATGTATCTAAAATATAAATATATTTTTCCTCAACACCCAAATCTTAAAACTTGAACACTCAAATTTGTACCTTATTTTTCTATCAGTATATATAGAATATTCTTAATTTAAAAAAATCCTGTGTGATATTTCATTGTACAAATATACTATTATTTAGTCATTTTTAATTGATGGATATTTAGGTTAATCAAACTTTTTATGAGGATATAAGGAATTGGTCAGAGTGAATATACATTTAAAATTTTGATGGATGTTGCCCAGGTTATTCCCCAGAGAGGCTACCAATTTATACCTCCACCAGTGATGTTTGAGAGTGGTTGTTTCTACACACCCTATCTTTATTTTTTGTGTGTGCTAATTTGATAAGTATAAAATTCCTATCTCATAGTATGATATTACATTTTCTAGTTCTTTTTTAAAAACATTTTAAAAAATCCTCACTGAAGGATATGTTTATTAATTTTAGAGAGAGAAGAAGGGGGAGGGAGAGGGGAGGAGACAGAGCCAGAGCCAGAGACATTGATGTGAGAGAAACAAACATCAATTGATTGCTTCCTGTACTTGCCCTGACCGGGGATTGAACCCACAATCTAGGTATGTGCCCTGACTTGAGATCAAACCCACAACCTTTTTGGTGTATGGGATGATGCTCCAACCACCTGAGCCACCCAGCCAGAGCTATTTTCTCTTTTTATAAGTGAGGTTGCACACCTTTTCCTTTGCTCATAAGATACTCTGTTTCCTTTTCTATGAATAGGCTGTTTATATTTTGTGTCCATTTTTCTATTGGATGGTTGGTTTTACTAATCTGTAAGAGTTCTTTATATATTAAGGAAATGTAAAGGAAAGTATACTAAGGAAAGTATTAGGCCTTTGTGATATGATAACTTTTTCAGTTTGTCTTATTTTTTGCTTTACACAAATTTGATTAAAAAATTTAAATTAATTTTACAGAGAGGAAGTGAGTGAGAGAGAGAAACATCAATTTGTTGTTCCACCTATTGATGCATTCATTGGTTAGTTCTTTTTTTTTTTAGTACTTTATTTATTTATTTTTAGAGAAAAGGAAAGGGAGGGAGAAAGAGGGAGAGAAACATCAATGTGCGGTTGCTTCCCATGCATCCACCACTGGGAACCTGGCCTGCAACCCAGGCATGTGCCCTGACTGGGAATCAAACCAGCAACCCCTCGGTTTGCAGGCCCGGGCTCAATCCACTGAGCTACACCAGCCAGGGCAGTTAATTCTTGTATGTGCTGGTGCTCTAACTGACTGAGCTACCTGGCCAGGGCCAGAAATTTTATTTTTATATCATTGATTTTTCACTTTTGTTTCTGAGTTTATGTCCTATGTAGATCACCCCATTCCAGGATTATTAAGTTCTCCCATTTTTTCTTATAGAACTTTTTTTTTTTTTAAAGATTTTATTTATTTATTTTCAGAGAGAGGAGAAGGGAGGGAGAAAGAGCAATGCATGGCTGCCTCTCACATGGCCTCCACTGGGGACCCGGCCCGCAGCCCAGGCATGCGCCCCAACCGGGAATCAAACCGGGACCCTCTGGTTCCCAGCCCGCGCCCAATCCACTGAGCTACACCAGCCGGGCTTCTTATAGAACTTTTAACGAGTGTTATTTCATTGCAATAAAGCTAGACTCCTTACAGGGAGATTCTACATGGTCTACTGCTTTCCCTTTCATGCTCATATACTCTCTTCATCTGAAATGGATTTGGATGTTAGCTATGGCCTTGAGTTTTAAACTTGACAGAGAGTTTGTGATTAAAGGACACTCCATGATATCTCAGAAGACAGTTTTCTGAAAAATGCCAATGTATCTCTTTTATACCAGCCAAACTGTTTAAGGCGAGTTCTTTAGAGGATGATCAGTGGAATATAGTATTATGGCTAGTGCATTTTTCTTCACGAATTTTGGGGTTTCTTGATTATTTTTAACAAATATTTTTTCATGGGTAAGATGTTGGTTAGATTATAGTAAATAAGATGTTGGTAAGATTATAGTAAATATATAATAGATTATATAATAATCTATTATATAGATGTTAGTAAATAGATGTTAGTAAGATGTTGGTTAGATTATAGTAAATATATAATAGATTATATATCAACACCCTCCTTTTTACCATTTCAAATTGGTAAAAAGGAGGGTGTTGATATATAATTCAATCCTGACTTCTCTTCTTAGCTCCAAATTGATATAAGCAATCACCAACTGGACATATTCACTTACATATGTAATAAATATTTCAAACTTAACACCTGAAATCACCCCCACCACAAGAAATACAGGGGTGGGCTAAAGTAGGTTTACAGTTGTGAGTATGTGAAACACAGTTTATTCTTGTATTATTTATTAATTGTTGTATTTTCCATACAAACAATTGTAAACCTACTTTGGCCCATCCCTGTTATGTCCCCTACTCCAGTATGTACCAGTATCCAGTTTATTAAAATAAAAAATTGAAGACACTTGATTTCTTTCATATCCTCACTCACACATCTATCAGCAAGTTTCACCAGTTATACCCAAAATATGTCTTAAATACAGTATCTCCATTGCCATTTGCTACTACCATCCAGTAAACTGAAATTTTCTCCAAAGACTACAGTAACAACCTCCCAATTAGTCTCCCTGTTTCCACTCATCTTCCCTACAATCTATTCCCTACAACAGCAGCCAGAGGGATCTTTTAAAAAGATATATTAGTTCATGTTACTTCCCTACTTACAACTCGCCAGTGGTTTCCCATTGCACTTAGAATAAAAGCTAGACTCCTTATGGGGAGATTCTACACAGTCTACTGCTTTCCGTTCCATGCTCATATAACATCATTCCCTCCTTTGCTTCCTATGCTAAGTCACATTGAACTTGTTCTTCAATTACACACGTTTATTCTCATTTTAGGACCTTAATACCAGCTTTTCTGGGTTTTCATGTTGCTCACTCCTTGTTGTTCAGGTTGAGTTCAGATTTTACCTCCTTGGAGAGGCCTTCCCTGCCAATCCTACAGAATGTGGACCTCTTTTCTCTTATCACTATTTCAATACCCTAATTTTACTAATTGCACTTACCACTATCTGAACGTATTATTTATTGACCTATTATCTAACTCTTCCACTGGACTATAAGCCCCATGAAAGCAGAGACCTTCTTCTCCTTTGCATCCTCAGTGCTGGAACAGTATCCCTGGCACATGACTGGCTCTCTAGTGAAAATGGAAGTGAAAGTATCACCCATGCTACATACTTAAAGACTAAGCTATGCTTGCAAGGCTGCCTTGAGCTGCTTAATCTAGATAAAGTACACCGATACCATGGAGGAAGAAGCACACTTTGTAAACTTAACTAAAAACTGGACTTTTCATTATTGCATTTCTTTTCCAACCCGGTTTTCACTATTCTACCAAAATTGTATCTAAAGTTCAATGAGATTGATTGCCTTTCAGGACTTTTTACTTTATATTCTTTTTTAATTGAATTTATTGGGGTTACACTGGTCAATTAAAATAGGTTTCAAGTATACAGTTCTATAATGCATCATTTGCACATTGCATTGTGTATTCACCACACAAAGTCTAGTCTCTTTCTGTCGCCATTTATCCCCCACTTACCCTCTTCCGCCTGTTCCCACCCCACCCTACCCCTCTGGTGAAATCACCATACTGTTATCTGTGTCCATGAGGTTTTTTTGGCTTAATTCCTTAACCTATTTCACCCAGCCCCCTTCCCCTCTGACAGCTGTCAGTTTGTTCTCTGTATCTAAAATCTGTTTCTCTTTTGTATATTTGTTTTGTTCATTAGATTCCACACGTAAGTGAAATCACATGGCATTTGCCTTTCCAACTAGCTTATTTCATTTAGCTCAATACCCTCTAGGTTTATCCATGCTGGTGCAAAAGGTAAGATGTCCCTTTTTATGGCTGAGTAGTATTCCATTGTGTAAATGTATCACAGCTTTTTTTATCCACCCATCTACTGATGGGCACTTGGGCTGCTTCCAAATCTTGGCTATTGTAAATGGCACTGCAATGAACATAGGGGTGCATATATTCTCTGTTTAATTAAGTTTGGAACACTAAAACTTCTGATTCTCCAAGTTCAAGTTGCTAAACTTTGTCATAAATTCATGCAGGTAAATGTCACTATGGTAATTTTAAAATAAATTCTTTGACACCTCTGCCATCAGGAAGTGGGGTATACTATGTTCCCATCTCTTGAATCTGAGTGGACTTATTACTGCTTTGACCAACAGAGTACCACAGAAGTAATGCTATGCATCTCCTGTCTTATTTATTGAGTAACCTAAGCCACCATGTTGGAATCATTAATGTGTAGTCATTACAACTGACAGCCCAAGATGAGCTCCCAGTCAACAGCTGGCTCCAACTGCCAGTTTGGCAACACAATTAAATTAATATCTTGATGTGGCTCAGTGGATTGAGCACCCACCTGCAAACCAAAGGGTCGCCAGTTTGATTCCCAGTCAGGATACATGCCTGCATTGTGGGCCAGGTCTCCAGTGGGCAGGGGTGCATGAGAGGCAACCACACATTGATGTTTCTCTCCCTCTCTTTCTCCCTCCCTTACCCTGTCAAAAATAAATAAAATCTTTAAAAAATTAATATCTTGAAAGCAATTTACATACTAATCTTTTTTTCCCACTCAATTTTTTCAATATAAATGTAAGAAGTGTGAGTGAATCATCTTGGACAATCTTAGCCCATTTGAGTGTTTATGAATTTATAACAAACCACCTGGTATCTGAGTGCAACTTCATGAGACCTTCAAGTGAGAACCACCTGGCTGAGCCACTATGTTTTTGAGGGTGATAGCCAAAATGGCCACTTTGGAGACTGTCTGGGTGGGTTTCCTGCTCTTCCCAAGTTATGTCTTCAGGTACCTTAGAATTTCAGATCTTTATAGTGTCTTTTAGCTCCTACCATTCATCTTCATTCCCACTGACACCATTCTCTCTTGTACTCATTATCTTTCATTGTCCAAATGATCTTTAGGCCTTCAATCTCTCTTCAGTCTACCCTGTACTCATCTGAAAGGATGTTTATATATCGAATTTTCTTACAACACAGTTTTCATCATTTTATTTCAAATTCATTGTTTTCCTAATAGTTGGAACAAATTATTGTAATTTCATCTCCCAGTACAACTGAGATCTAATCTTGAAATTTTCCCCATACCTTGAATAGTCATGGAATTATTGGCATATATTTACAGATTCATAAACTTCAGAATTTTATGTGACAATTTGAAAAGACATTTGAAGAATAATTTTATATATGTGAAGGACCAAAGCTTATTTTGTATAGATATTTTGCTTTGCTGCCTTTGTGCAAATAACTGCAATTTATTGCACTGATATTTAGGAATATGGAGGTTCATCAAATTTTAATAGTCCTCAACTTGCAGAATTACTGGAAACCACATGTGCTATATTGGTGCCAGATATGTCATTTATAGATCACTCTTTCATAAGGCAGCAGACCGCTTTATATGTCCAAATCATTTCCTTTTTGGAGAAGATACATTGTGTCAGCATGCTTACCATGTGTGGTAATTGATAATGTCTGTGCCACATGGCTTATTTCTAACCTTGTCCAACACAGCTATTCTACCACCTATGATTACCATATGTTACAGCACTCTAGGTTAATGGAATCATTTCCATCTTCCCTTCTAGTCACAAATGTCATTGTGGCTCAATTCCATCAGCGCCACTGAAGAATAAAGTGTTCAGTACTATCTGAGCATAGAAGACACATTTGTGAGGAGTTTTCACATTTAGTTGCTTGCTTAATTTTCATTTAAAAAATTAGTTGGATTTTTTGATGAATGTTCCAGAGTGGAGAATGGACTTCTGCTAACTAAAATAGAACATGATCAATATCACTCTTGATTCTTGCATGTATTTATTCTAAGTAAATATAGAAAGGGAATTAAAAATTAGATGATAATAATAATGATAGCTTTCTCCCACATAAGGCACTTTTTGGTTTTTTAAAGTGGATTTAGAAAAATAGAGTCAATTTATTTTAGAAAAACCTTTTATTATAGAAGGAATATACCATATGTTAGCCATTTATAAAGGACGTCCATCAGTTTTGAAAAGCAAAGCAGGCCCTGGCTGGGTAGCTTAGTTGGCTGGAGTGTTGCCTTGACACGCCAAGATTGCATGATATGAGAGTCAACCACTGAAAGCATAAGTAAGTGAAACAACAAATTGATGTTTCTTTCTCTCTCTCTCCCTTCCTCTCAGTCTAAAAATCAATTTAAAAAATAGTGCATGTGGGCCTGTTATTATCTAATATGAATTTTAGCTTTGGATTGTTGCAATCTAACCATGTTAGCCAATAATAGAAAATAAATAAAAATTAATATAATAGTAATATTTCTGGCAGCAAATGGAGATGATTTTAAAGTTATGTTATTGATTTAGGCTGTAGAAGATGTACCTAGGTTATAGTAATGAGAAAGGATGAAGTCCTTATTTAAAAACATTTTTAGAAAAACACCAGGACTTCCAGCCAAGATGGAGGAGACACACATGCTTTGCCTCCTCGCACAACCATAAGAAGGATCACAACTTCAAAACAAAAAACAACCAGAGCTACCAGAAAATCAAACTGTATAGAAGTCCAACAACCAAGGATTTGAAGAAAAAATATTCATCCAGATAGTTAGGAGGGGTGGAGACAGGGAGCAGGGCAGAGAGGACATGGTGTGGCCACAGCAGTGGTGGCCAGCGGATCGGGTGGTCCCACATTCACATGTGGCAGATAAAAAGTAGGAGGGACACCTGGGGAGCAAGTGATCCAAGCTCCAGGCCAGAATGTGCAGCCCAGAGTTCTAGCACTGGGAAGTAGAGCTTCATAATTTCTGGCTGTAAAAATCCAGTGTGGGTTGATGTGGTGGAAGAAACTGTCGGTCTCTCAGGAGAGTCCATTTGAAGGGTCCCCAGGGTGTTAGAATATACTCAAACCGACCCTTTCTGGGAACCACCACCAGGGCAACAGTTAGAGGGGCACCAGGCACATCTGGGAAGTGGGTGAAGTGACTAGAAACAGGTATGAGTGTGGAGCAAGCAGCTTTGTTCCCTTTCTGACCCCTCCCCCACATACAGTGCCACTGAGCAGTGAAACAGGTTGCCCTGCTCTGGCGAATACCTAAGGATCTGTCCCTTACAATATAACAGATGTGCCAAGACAGAGAGTCAAAGCAGCTCTACCTAATAGACAGAAACAAACACAGGGAGGCTGCCAAATTGAGGAGACAAAAAAATAGGGCCCAAATGAAAGAACAGAATCAAACTCCAGAAAAAGAACTAAGCAAAATGGAAACAACAAACTTCTTAGATGCAGAGTTCAAAACACTGATGATAAAAATGACTCAGAGAACTCACTGAGTACGGAAAACACATAAGGGAAGAAATAAAGGCTACACTAAGTGAAATAAAGAAAAATCCACAGGGTACCAACAGTGAAGGGAAGGAAGTCAGGGTTCAAATCAATGATTTGGAACATAAGAAAGAATTAAACAGTCAACCAGTACAAAATGAAGAAACAAGAATAAAAAAAAAATGAGGAGAGAATAAGAAGACTCTGGAAAATCTCCAAAAGTGCCAAAATCTGAATCACAGGGATGCCCGAAGGAGAAGTGGAAGAGCAAGAAATGGAAAACTTTTTAGAAAAAATAATGAAAGAAAACTTTCCTAATTTGGTGAAGCAAATAAACATACAAGTTCAGGAAGCACAGAGAGTCCCAAAGAAGTTGGACTGAAAGAGGACCACACCAAGACACATCATAATTAAAATGCCAGAATTTAAAGATAAAGAGAAACTTTTAAAAGCAGAAACAGAAAAGCAGAGAGTTATCTACAAAGGAATACCCATAATACTATCAGCTGATTTCTCAAAAGAAACTTTTCAGGCAAGAAAGGACTGGCAAGAAGTATTCAAAGTGATGAAAATCAAGGACCTATAGCCTAGATTACTCTATCCAGCAAAGCTCTCATTTAGAACAGAAGGGCAGATAATGTACTTCCCAGACAAGGTAAAGCTAAAGGAGTTCATCATCATCAAGCCATTTTTATATTAAATGTTAAAAGGACTTAAGAAAAAGAAGATCAAAAGCATAAACAGTAAAATGATAACAAATTCACAACTATCAACAACTGAATCTAAAAACCAAAACCAAAACCAAACTAAGGAAACAACCAGAACAGGAACAGAATCATAGATATGGAGGCCATATGTAGGGTTATCAGTGGGGAGGGGGAAGAGGGAGAATGGGGAAAAAGGTACAGGGATTAAGAAGTATAATTGATAGGTACAAAATAGACAGGGGGATGTTAAGAGCAGTATAGGAAATGGGGAGCCAAAGAACTTGCATGTGTGACCCATGGACATGAACTAAGGGGGAGATTGCTGAAGGGAAGGGGTGTACTGGGTGGAGGGAGGCAAAGGGGAAAAATGGGACAACTGTAATAGCATAATCAATAAAATATCCTTAAAAATAAAAATAAAATAAAAATATTTTTGTGTTCTCAATTTTTTTAGTTGTCAGGTATTCTGTTTCTCCCTACTACTCTGTTTGACAACACAATCAAATTATCTTTTAAAAAGTTTTACATGTTAATTTGTTTTCCTTCCATTTAATTTTAAAAAATGATTAAAAATCACACATTTTTTACTTGCAATTTAACATTGGTCATTGGGCCTAGCCTTAAGCATTTGCCTAGGCACTAAGATCTGATACATATGCACATACATACATATATATACTTCACTGTTATTATACTTTCTCAAAAATATAAAATTGCAATATTTTATGAAAACAAAATTTTTAAATTTGGGATATGGTATCAGCTTCAAATCATTTTTTCTTACAATCGGCAGTAACAAAATTAAGTATTTTTTGGGGAAATAGTTTTCTATTTTTTGCCTATAAAGAGATAAAACAGGCATACTTTAGAATAAAGAGAATATTCTAGACTTACATAACCAAGCAAATATTAACTGGGGATAATTGAAAAGTTAACACAGTTTTAATTATAAGCACCAATTACTCACCATATATCAAATATTTATTGTTTTAAAAATTAATAAACTTTAAAGCAGTTTAGATTTATAAGAAAAAGACTGGAAAGGACAGAGAGAACCCCCATACAGTGACCTCTCCCACCAGCCACCATAGTTCCCCCAATTATTAACATCTTATATTAGTGAAGTACGTTATTACAATTGATAACTAATATTAACTAAAGAACATAGTTTACATTAGGGTTCACTCTTTGTGTTGTACATCCTATGGATTTTTTGAGAAAATACTTTTATTTATTTATTTTTAGAGAGAGGGGAAGGGAGGGAGAAAGAAAGGGAGAGAAACATTGTGTGCTTGCCTCTCACGTGCCCCCACTGGGGACCTGGCCCTCAACCCAGGCATGTATCCTGACTGGGAATCAAACCAGTGACACTTCACTTCGAAGGCTGGCACTCAATCCACTGACCCACAAGAGCCAGGGCCATCCTATGGATTTTGACAAATGTCTAATATATAACCACCATTATGGTACCACACAGAGTAGTTTTTGCTGCCTGAAAAAATCCCATGTTTCACCTATTCATCCTTTCCTCCTCCTCCTTGGGCCCCCAGCAACATATTTGTAACTTGATTCTAGAAATCATTTACTACTAATTTCAAGTTGGTCTGATGTTCCAGTAGCACCTTTGAAGACCTAAACTTGCTTTAATGTCAGCTGAATCCTTTTATAGTTCTTTTATATATTAATCTATTTTATACTGCTTTAAAGTATTATATGCTATTATATCAATTGGGATTCAGTTAAGAAAACACAAGGAATAGGATCCAGGGAATTGGTTACACAAGTGATAGAAGAGCTAAAAAGCCAAAAGGGAAGGTGATTCAGTGTCTTAGTTGGTTTTGGTGGCTATAACGAAAATACTGTAAGTTGGGTGGTTTATAAACAACAGAAATATAGAAAATAAATACAGGACTTCCGGCAAGATGGCGGCATAGGTGAATGCGCCGTGCCTCCTCGCACAACCAAACAAGGAAAAAAACAGAAATTTACCCAACCCAAAACAGCCAGATCTGACAGAAAATCGAATTGAGAGGAAGTTTGACAACCAAGGAATTAAAGAAGATACATTCATCCAGTCTGGTGAGCTGGGAGGGAGAGCGCTCAGTGACCCCGCGGCAAGCTGGTGAGCAGACTGCAAGGCCCAGGCAAGCTGGTGAGCAGAGGGCAGGACCGCGGTTGGAGGGGCGGTTCCTGCGGGGCTGCAGCACACTGAGACGGGAGTGCCTGACCTAAGTGCGGCCAGCGCCTGGCTCATCCGGACCCAGTGGGGCCAAGACTGGTGGACCCAGCAGGTCCGCATTCGCGGGCAGACAGACCGGGAGGGAAAGCAGGGTGCAACCCATCGGTGCAGGTTGAGAGCACCTGTGGGGGTGGAGTCCGTGGCCGGAGGAACTACCAGCCTCACAGGAGAGTTCACTGGGGAGACCCACGGGGGATTGGAGCTGTGCAGCCCGTCCACCGACCCCGGAGCGAACCCCGGAGCCAGCGCAGAGGGGCTCGAATTTTGAATTGCTTGCAGGAGGCAGGGGTGGGTGTGGAGAGCGGAGCAGGAGCCATTGTGCTCTCAGGTCCCGCCCCCACAGGCTACGTCACAACACAGTGACCGTGAGTTTCCCTGCCCAGGTGAACCCCAACGCTCCACCCTCCTTACAGTAACAGGCTCACCGAGGGAAAAAAAAATGGCCCAAAGAAAGGAACAGATCAAAGCTCCAGAACTAACCGACCAAGAGATAGCCAACCTATCAT